>JBBPQT010000608.1:0-13234 GCA_038092715.1 Boletus smithii | reverse complement strand
GATCGTATGTGAGAATAGCTTAAAGGCTTAAGGCCGCATCAAGATCTAATCTAAGTATGAGTAGATAAGATATAACCATAGGGGTTATATGCGCTATACAATAATGGATTTCAACACAAAGGTGTCTTCACAGTGCGGACTTGCCTTCTGCTACGCTTCTGGTGGCCCATGTTGGTTGATGATGTCAAGTGGTATGGTCAGACATGTCATGCGTGTCAGATCTACCGGACCCAAACCTCCAGATTCCCCCTTCTGTTCTGCTCGTTGCCAAACTATTCCACAAAGTGCATATTGACACCATGCTCATGCCTTGAGTGGGTGGATACCGGTATATTGTCCAAGCACGCTGCACATTATCCTCCTGGCCGGAATTCCGTATGCTACGTTCTGAAAATGCATCCGCCCTCACTTCCTTCATCTTCAAGGACATTCTTTGTCGTTGGGGACCCGTAGTGGAGATTGTTATGGACAATGGACCTGCATTCATTGCAGCACTCGAGGTCCTTGTTACCCGGTACCATATCCATCATATCCAGATCTCTCCCTACAATTCCCAGGCGAATGGGATAGTAGAGCAATGTCACTTTGATGTCCGGGAGGCCATCATGAAAAGTTCCACTGGGGTAGAGTCACGCTGGCCTCAGACAGTGCACTCAGTCTTTTGGGCTGAGAGGGTAACAATCCTTAAATCCTGTGGTCTTTCACCATACATCATGGTACACGGAGTCGAACCCTTGTGTCCTTTCGACCTTGTGGAAGCTACCTTCCTGGTTCTGCTTCCAGATACCGGTTCTGATGATGCTTCCGGATGCATGGATACGACTACCCTTATAGCATGGTGAGCTCGACAGTTACAGAAGCGTCACGCAGACCTGGATTCAATCCGTGACCAGGTTCTGAAAGCGCGTTTCTCATCCATTCAGCAGTTCAAGAAACTCTACAAGAGCCGGATCAAGGATTACAACTTTGATCCTGGAAGTCTCGTGCTGGTCTGGAATTCCCGGATTGAAAAGGAGCTCAACCGGAAGATGAAGCCTCAATACCTTGGCCCTATGATAGTTGTTCGCTGAACTACTGGAGGTTCATATATCTTGGCTGAGTTGGATGGATCCATTTCCATGTTGCATTATGCAGCCTTTTGACTTATTCCATATCATCCTTGATCCCATACCTCACTTCCTATTCCAGATATCCTCAATGTGTCCGACAATGACTTGGACGCATTGGCCGCTCAGAATGATGAACTCAGATGGGAGGATGATGAACCTGGTCCTCCAGACCGGGATTAGGTCACCCAAGTTCCTCTCTTCATCTCATTATACCCTTATCCATTACGTTACGTCTACCTTCCATCCCAGGATTCGTCCAGTGACTATCCATTTCACCCCGGTATTCATCCGGTGACTTATCCACTTTACCCCGGGTTTTGTCTGGAGCTCTCGAAAACCAAAGCCAAACCAGCAAAAACATCACTCTACCTTAGGTCTCGTTTCTCTCTCTCTCTCGGAAGCCAGAAAAACAAAAGCAGAACAAAACATGGTTATGATTGAATCCTTTCCTTCATTCACAAACAATGACTCAGGTTATTTTTGCATGTCTCACCAATAATCCCTATGACTTTCAGACTTCGTATGCGCAAGAGACACCACATTCGTTCTTTTCCGGATTCGAAAGAAAAATTTCAAAAAGAAACATCCTTTTCCATATGTGGGTTAACTGTAGGAATAGACGTGGAAGCTGTCAAAGTGGTTCCGAAGTGTTTTCCGATATTCTCATTATTTCCAATTCTTACTCATTACTGTTCCTTTGCTTTTCCTTAGAGACCGGTGAACTGGACACAGACCGGATACGGATGGATACACCTGGACTTGATTGGACAAGGCTAAACAATACATTGTACATATGGAAAGGGCCAGACGACTGCTACCTACTCCGCAAAGGAGTCCTTGAGTGCCTGCAGCTCCCTCATCACTTCCCCCAGCTCCACCTTGGCCTTCTTCAGCCTAGCCTGCGAGACCCGGATGGAAGCCTCCATGCTGAGGAAGGACTGCTCTTGCTTGGCAGAGAGTCCACACACCTTCTTCGCCTTAGGGACAGCCTTTCCCTTGCTCTTCCCCTCGGGTGTTGTCTCCTCCACCTCCGACGATCCGATCGACATTGGGGAGGCTTGGTGCCGTCCCTTCCAGATCTTCCACTCTGAGTCCGGATTAGCACAGTTGGACGGAACGAAAAGGTCAACCACCTACCGGTCACTCTGGCCTTCACCTCCACAACCTTTGCGACACTGTGACCCCGGGACTTGTTGCATTTGATGCGCAAGACCATGCACTTGTTGCAGGTGCGGCCAACCTCACCGACACAATGAATCTTCAAGGATGCGCATTTCTCGCACGCATCGTCATGGATGTTGACGATTGCCAGCACCGGTTCATCATTGTTGTCGTCTGCTACCAGCTCCTGGTGGGACTGCTGCAAAGCCTATCAATCCGGAAATTTGAAGGAGTTTGAAGGACTCACCTTATGACGAACTGGGAGGATGACCTCCATGCGTGCGCGACCAGACTGTCCTGACCCAGATGCGGAGGGTGTTGAGTGAGTTGTGGGGGGAAGGGGGAGAACCTCTGGACCGACTACCTCCACCATTGGGGAATCCTCTGCGTTAGAGGATCCAGCGATTAGACGATCTGCCTGCTCCCACATCCAGCAGTCGGCCAGTTTCTCGCCCTCTTGCAGGCACGCACTGATTTTGGGTGGGATGGCTGCATTTCCCCCAAGATCCTGAAGCCGGACAGCAGTGGCTGAGAGTGCCACCTATGGAAAAATGAGAAATGAGAATAGAGGATGAACCAGACATGCACCAGACATTTCCCCCACTCCTTGACCCATGTTTCCTTATCATCACGCAGGTCTTCCTTGTTGTCTGGTGCACACATCACCAATGCATCCGTTGAATCCAGGGCTGCCCGGAATATCTGTTCCGCTTCCGCTTTCAGATCCACAGCTTGCGAGAAGGCGAGGAGATTATTGAGGGCTGACATTGAGCAGTAATGAGAGAAGTGAGAGTGTGGAGAAAGAGCAGGGCAAGGAAGATGCCACTGATCTTTTATCCACGATCCATCACTTACCTAAGCGTCACGTGACTGACTGGGGACAGTCAGTATCAAAGAACCCTGCGGATGTAGGGAGCGACTATTCCCTATGGCTGTAACCAGTCGTTTGGTGGTATCCATCAATCCTTCACTACTCCTTGACTTCATCCAGCACCATCCGCTCTTTTCCGCTCTTTTTCCTTCCAGGTCCACACCCTTCCTGTCCATGTCCTTCTGTCCAGAACCTCCGGAATCTGTTATCCATGTCCGGATTCATTCGCTGGTAAGTTTCTATTCATGCATTCGAGTTCTCTGACCATCCAAAGCCTACCCTATGCATTATACCTACTCATTCAGTTCATTACTTATGTTTCATTACCTTCCTTGCGCATGTACTCACTATACTATTGCACTCCCTCTTTGTTTGCATTCCTTTGGTTATGCTAAAGTCCCGGGTATGCCTGGACTATAAAAGGATGTACCCTGTCCTTACAATATCATCTACCTTCTACTGTTCCACTTAGTCCCGAAGTCTAGTTGACACCGTCGTCAACAATCCGCCCAAATCCGCACGTTCCGCACAGTGTGTCCGCCTGCACCTCTAGTCCTTCCGCTGTGGAAGAGGTCCGGACTTCTATTATCCAGCTCACCATTGGATTGGAAAGCCATTCCTGTTGTCCTTTTGCCTTGGTATTCTTTCTTGAATCCCTTTAGGGTCGATCTTATCGCACCCTTCTTTCTATTTCTTGTGCTACTGCCTAGATTGGTCACTTTAGATCATCCTACAGCTACTCACCATCACTACAACGTGATCATGGGAATAGTCACCTGACCCATCACGTGACCAAGCCTAGACCAATGACATGGGTACTTCATCTCTGCTGCTTCTTTAATCTCTGTCTCTTCTTTTCCCACCATCATAAGAACTCACTCATGACGGCTTCTTTACTCTACCCATACTAGTCCTTTGACTCACATGCACAACATGGTCTGTGTGCATTCCCCAACACTATATAAGAGGTACCTTGTGACTGGACTTCCTAGTCTAATCCACTTATCATCCCTGCCCCCACAAGGGTACCAATCTCTAAGGGTTCCACTTATCATTTGATCCATCCCCTTCCCCCTTGTCCTGCAGGACACTCATTAACCACATTGAGTCCCTTGCATTGGGAGTTGCATCCTACTAGTGGGCTTCAGCTATATATGTCACACCTTTGGGTTGAGTTGCAGTGTTAGCTAGATCTCATATGAGATCGTAACAATAAGGTCAAAGTCTACAAAAATAGTGTAGTGAAAGTGTAGAAAATGGTCAGCAAAAGCATAGTGAGGGTATGGTGAAATCTAGAAAAATCCTAGTTGAATTTGTCTAGAAAGTGATTATTAGTTCACATCTAATCATCTGATAATTATCTAATCACATCTGATCATGTCAGTGATTAGCTATAGTGATCGTAGATAAGAACTCATATAGATAGTGATACTTGTCTTTGCTGACATGATATATTTGGTCTTGTCATGTATTTTGATTGTTTTGATTTTAAAAAAAAATTGACTGTGAAATTGTAGGTAAATATAAGGTCAAAGTCTAGAAACAAAAGCATAGTGCAAACATACCAAAAGCGTAGTTAAAGATCACTCAGATCACTTTGCTTACATAATATATTTGCACTTGTTATTCTTGTTGAATAGACACCTACTATAGATGCTTACATACATCACTGAAGTAGTCTAGACCTATTTGTAGCTATCTGCCCAGATACAAGTAGGGTTCTGTGTGGGTATGGGTAACCCACGTGGGTCATGGGTATGGGTACTGGTGGGTATGGGTGTGGGTATGGACACTGGATACCCATACCCATACCCATATCTGTAGTGTGGGTTGACAAAAAGGGGTACATACTTATGGTGGGTATAGAGCCATACATACAGGTAGCTATCATTGACTTTGGATTTTTTAAATGTATGTAATTGACATATAAGTTAAACTGGCACCAGAAATTGTGCTTGAGTATGTGGGTACCCATGGGTAAACCCACCATGGGTGTGGGTATAGGTGTGGGTATTGAAACAACCCTAAAGCCCTAAGGCTTATCAAGTTGCACTAGTGACTGAGACTAAGAAGAATGGTAGGGAATGGTCTGTGAGGACTAGAGGGGAAAACTCCAAGAGAACCAGACTGGGTTCCCTTGGTCAGCTCTTTGGCCTTTATATACTATCTAGGGGTTTACACTTGTATACACTAGATCTACTGATATGCTATGCTAGAGGTGAGGTAGGAGTGAGGCTAACATGCCTAGTAAACATGTCTAAGGTGTGGATCAGTGCAGGTAAGCACAGGTATGCACTGGTACTAAAGTGAGGCAGAACATGCATATGAGATCTAATAGATAGGGGCATGAGGCGAGAATGCTGGTGACAGTGTGAAGAGAAGGCAGTGCAGTAATGTGATATGGTGAAGAGCTGGAGGGGTATCCAGTGATACTGTGAAGAGGTGAAAAGGTGAAGGTTGTGAAGAGGTAAGGGAGGATAAGTGCTATTCGGGTTTAATTAGGGGCAAAAGTGTAGATCAATTTCTAGAGCACTTAGGAAGTGCCAGGAAAAATATGGAAAAATCAGGGGATAATAGAGGATGAAGAATAGACCTGTCACAGGTATCACCTCAGATACCCAAGGGTATACCCATGCAGATCCCTAGATACAAGTCCAGACTTCCAGACTTTGCATACCACGCTTGGATAAAGAGCAGACACTTGCTACACAAGTGAGATGACATGAAATAACACTTAGATTACTTCTCCATGTAGCTACATGAACAGTATATATACCAGGAGTTCTCTTCTGATGAATTAACTGGTTCTCTCTTTATTCCCCCTACTCTGTGTGCACTGTCAGAACTAAGGTGAGTTCTGGTGGGCTGCCTCTATGCATCCCCCTATGCCTGTTCTACAATTATTTTGCATTGTTTCTACCATGGGAATTTCCTTTGTAGGCATAGTGTCTAGATAAACATAAGGTCAAAGTCTAGAGAAATCATACACCATAATTTGTATATTGGCCATATTTGTTGGTGGATTTGCATGAGTAAGGGGTCTGTTTTGTGCTTACATAAGCAGCAATCCTATGTGCAGTATGTTTGTCACTGTGTGCACTAGGTTCAGTAGTTACATGACTTATGCACTATAATATGTATATTAGCCATATCTTGCTCATTCCTCAACTGATTTGTATAAGCAAGGGGTTGTTTTGATGCTTAGATAACCAGCAATCCATATCGCACATATCAGAGGGTCATCAATATGCAGGATAGCATACATTGTCAACAACAACCACTGATATGGGTGATAGTACCATAGATATTACAGTGTGACAACACATTGTACCTGGTGACCTGCACGAAAATAGCTTTGTGCATGGCCATGGCCAAAAAGAATTATTCCACCAATGTGGAATCATAGAGAGACTTCTTTACACATGACAAGATGTTATGAATGGGTAGAAGATTACCCCAATTTTTCTTATTTTTCCACCATACATATCAAAAGATATGTCAAACCATCCACTACCATATTTTGCTAAAGCTAAGCATACTTTATAAGTACATAACTATTTTACTCTTGCTAGTATATTAACCTAGCTAAGACCCCTTATCATATTCCCACCATCCCAATGTCACATGACCAAAGACCACACCCTACACCTATTATAAAGAGTTGTGATTGGCCAAATTGCCCCTTCTATATCTAGAACTTTACTTGAGTTAGCTCAGCACAGCATGAGTCAGCCTGAGTCAGTACACTTAGAAATCATTAGTCAGCCTTAATAATCAATCCAAAAGAGGTGAGACAGAAAAGGATATATTAGACAAATTCTAAACTAGAGTGTGTAAGTCATCATGAGTTATCATGAGTCAGCCCCTGATTATAGAGCCAACCAACCCAGCCAATCAGAAGACTGCAAAAAGGGTTCATTTGATGGATCAGTCAGCAAAGCCTTGGCATTTATAAGCAAAATCTTGGCATTAGTAAGCCACTTTTGAGCAGGCACAGCCACCTATAGACAGTATATATAGACAGCCTTTTGGCAGTCAAAGGAACAGCAGGAAAATTCCCTCCTAACTAAGAGCAGCAAATTCCCTCCAAACTAAGACAAGCAAATCCCCTCTAAAGTAGAGCAGATCCCCTCCAAACAGTAGACTGAATTCCCTCTCAGGAGACTGAATACCAACTCAGGAGACACAAGAGTGATCTGACTGAGATAACTGGATCCCTAGCCTAGACTTACCAAGATGAGTAGACCCCTGGACTAGAGTAGAATTGTTATTACCCACTAGGCAATCACATAGCTATAAAACTACCTGATCACTGTACCCTACATAAATCTAGCATAGGAAGGTCTAGTATCTCTAATACCTTCTACTACCCTTGATGCCAAGCCCTACCACTAGAAGTTCAAATAACACTGGTTTACATAAACAATTAGGAGTGACACTGAGTGATTAGACTGCTTGCATAAATCTGACCAAATTCCTAGATTGAACTGAATCTCTAGGAATATTCCCATTTGTTGCTACGAGTAAGAATTGCACTCTAGCTATACTAATGACCCACAGATCCTAACAACTGGATTTCCACAAAGCCTTAGTCTGCATGCCTAAATAACTGAGCCTACCACTAAGCACCCAGAAATTATATTATTTCTCCCCTTTTGGATAAACACTAACATCCTTTTATTGCCTACCCAAATAGTCTAGACACAGTCTGACTATTGGAATAAAGAACACCCATGTTAACGACTTGGCTAAGTTTAACTAGACTAACTTACCAACAGCTTGGTTTGTTGTCAAAAGCCCTAGCTAATAGCCATTCATCCATAGAGGATTGAACCTGTTTTATAGGAACCTAAACCAAGTGACCTGTTAGCTTATTCTTAGAAAGAAGACACCACATGCAGGATATATGCCTTCAAAACATCCCATAACCAGGGGTTAACCCTGATCTATTTACAAAAGTATCATAGTATTGATTATATGATTATGTAATATGTTTGTACCTATATGAAAGAAATTCAATGTTATGGCTGTAATTAAACACAACTTGACCATCAACCATCAACTTCCCCATTTGTACATCAAATAAACAACAACAAACAATGACTACCACAGCTGTATGTATTTGTCATGTCCATCCCACATCACTAACTCTATTTTCTTATCATTTACTAGTTCAACAATCCTAGCATCAGTGTAAGTAGCAATAAGCCTAATACACCGGTGGCTGACACATTCATTGTTTATATAGACTTCTTTGGAAAGGACCATGAATGAAGTGAGTGGCTGTGCTGAGCACCACCCACTGGCAGCTCAGGCCTCTATGCAGGCTTTTGAATCCAATAGCAATGCTTGCAACCAGATATATGCATCAATGATATACATACAATTGTTTTGCAATTAAAAAATACATAGTCCTCTGGGAAAAAGACCACCAAGGCAGCCAACAAGGGGGCATCTAGTGGAAAAGCCAAGCAGGCAAGCATAGTTTCTTACCATTAGCTTCATGCATATCATTGACCTATCCAATAGACAAAAAAAATGGGTCAGACAAATGGCACAACATGCCAGCAGCTAATGCACATCTATATAGAAGTCTAACAAGGACAACCAAGTCCATAGATCAAGGCAAGGAGGCTCCTATGGTAAATCATTTTTTATTTCAAACTCTCATCATATGCTAATAATGTATCTTAAGGAGGATGTGCAGTCCATAGCACAGACTGCCAGTTAGAAGCCCACTAAGCCAAAGGCCAAGGCTCCAAAAGCCAAGACCAAGACCACATCTCAAAAAGCTGCCAAAGTAGGTGGATTTCAATGTTGTTGGCACAATACACTGGCGGTTTATGCACATTTATAGTCAACCAACAAGGACATGAATGTTGAGGTAACACATACATTTTTTATTCCTTTAATTAAACCATATCTCACTAAAGCTTGTAGATGCAAGATGAAGAAGAGGTGGATCACGACTCTGACTATGGTAAATATTCTATGTCATGATCACAACATGCAATGTCTGACAGAAACATATAGAATGAGGATGAAAATAGACAGACAAGCACCACCAAAGCAGCAAACAAGGGCAAGGGAAAAAAGAAGAATGTAAGTGGTCAATCCATTGGTCTAAGACTTTGAGCACATCACACTGGTGGCTTACACTCAATCCTCTAGCTTAATATTACAGTGATATCCAGAAAAGCAAACATAAAAAAGAGTGACCTTTTGGTATGCATTTTGCTCCAAGCAACAAATAGAGTCTAATCAATACTATTAGACACTTAATCTCAAAACACCTGGCAAAAACGATATCCAGAAAATGTATGAGGATTTTCAAAATGAGTTTGCTGACATGACCCTGGGATATGGGCTTATGTGTGTCCTTGATGACTCTGACAATGGCCAGAACCCCACTCTTGTTTGCCACCCACTCAACAAATGTGACATTGACTTGGATTTTATGGAAAGGGTTTTTAAACCCACTGTCAAGAATGACAGCCTACAAAACACTATAGCAGCAAACACCATCATTGTAGGAGTTGATTGTAGCTGGATTAAGCTGGATACCTTTTAACCTTTGCAGGATGGGCTTTACTCTAATTGAGTGGAATGGTCGAAAAAGAGGCAGAAGGAATCTGAAAGGCAAATGGTTCTCTACAATGGCAACCACCATTGCTATTATATGCAGAATGACACCACTTGGATGCAAGCCTTGACACAATATCAGCACTCTTTCAACAAACAGTCAAAGAAACCTACTGATGCAATATTGTTAGAATACTTGAAGACAAAAGCATTGAACATTGTTAAGAAGGAAGGAGTATGGCTTGTCAGATTTGTTGACAAGGGTAAGTTGTGCCTATCCTGCCAGTGGGTCATGCATATCACTCATCCAATGTAAAACAGAAAAATTACAATCCTCTGAGGACCATGTTCTCATTCAACATTATATATGTGAGAATCATGTTCTTGCCAGCCATGAAGACACAGACAATGATGAACTTGTCCAAGTCATGACAACCTTGGGAGCTATTGACATTGACAATACTGATAACTACATAAGTTCATTACTTGTCAAGCTTAAATTGAAATGAAGTGAGGCCATTGCAGTAACTCTGTACAAGTGGCCCCATCTGAGGTCACACAAGGGACAAGTTGGTTGAAGTGCACATCACTTTGCTAGATGGAATCCAGTTATGGGAGGGGTAGACAAGCTTATACCATCACTCAAATTTTAACACTCATGTTTTGTCTCTTAGCTGATGAAATATTTTGCCTCATATACCATCCAAGTACTGGATTTTCTTTCCACACCCATTCAACTTCCCAGCATGCAGACAGTTACTGGCAAGGATACAGCAAAAAGTAAGGATGCAGATGAAAATCAGCTGCTGGCACATTATGCTGGTGTGATATGCCAGGAGCTTGCAAGCATATTAAGACCACTATTGCATAACCATTGCCAAGTCATCAATGAGCTATTCTTGGAAGCATGGTCCAAAATACATTTTGACACTGTAACATCTGATGTCTTTGAGCATTTCGGTTCCACAGAGATCAAGGACTCTGAGAAGTATGAGCAGAGCATGTGCAAATACTGGTCCAAAATCTCCAAGCATTGCTTAGCTGAATCCAATAGGATTACCCCAGGAGACATGAGTGAAGATTGAATGGGTGTGAAATGTGAATCCCATCTAGCAACACTGCCCCTCTCTCTCAGATTTCTTCTGCCTAATATCCTCCTATTGTTTAATAATGGCATACTAGTGAAAGTGTAGGATTATATTCCAAAAAGCATAGTGAGGGTATGGCAAAAATCTAGTAAAATTTTAGTCAAATTTGTCTAGTAATACTTGCCTTAGTTGGATGATTATTTCACCATTTGACCATGTGAATTAATTATTTCTTACCCTAATTAAATGCCAAAAATATGCAATATTTCCAATGGAATAAATGCTCAAAAAACTGGTCTTGTCTACTTGAAGCATAGAAAGAAAAGGCTGGACTTTGCTCTCAAGTACGAGAACTGGACTATGGAGGACTGGACCAGAGTTATTTGGTCAGATGAGACAAAAATCAACAGGATTGGGTCAGATGGAAGGATATATGTGTGGAAAAAGGGAGGTGAGCCTTTACAGAACAAGGAGGTCCAGGGAATAGTGAAGTTTGGAGGAGGTTCCTTGATGGTTTAGGGATGCAAGGCTGGAATGGAGTAGGAATACTTGCAGAGGTGGAGGGGAGGATAAATGCTGAGCAGTATGTGTCTATTCTAGAAGACAATCTACTTCCTAGCATGGAGAATTCTGGGATTCCTGAGGAGAGCATTATCTTTCAACAGGATAATGTCCCTAAACACTCCTTCAAAAGGGCTCAAAACTGGTTCAAATCTCAAGGGATTAGGCTCCTTGACTGGCCAGCACAGTTACCAGACCTCAGCCCTATTGAGCACCTCTGGCAACATCCCAAGAAAGACTCAATAGCTATGAAAGACCAGCAAAAGGAGTTTGGAAGCTCTGGGAGAGAATTGAGGCAGAATAGGGGAAGATAGAGGTTGAGGAGTGTCAGAAAATAATTGAGAGTATGCCTAGAAGACTTGAGGCAGTGATACAAGCAAAAGGAGGGCATACAAAGTACTAAAATCTATAATGTAATTTGGGGTCAAATAAGTGTCCCAATGACATGTCATTTTGAAATGCTTGTACCTCACTCCCATGGCAACCAAATCACATGACCAAAGTGGTTTCTAAATGCCAAGAGCAAGTACCTTCATCCATCCTGCAAGCACTCTACCTGATTTATTCTTGCTCTCCAACAATATTCCAATCTCTCCAAAATGGCTCAACATTGGGACACTTTTTTGAGCCACTGTAAATGGTATGACTGTTAGAGAATGTGATAGGACAGCACTCAGTTGACATGGTTTCAAGAAAGCTCATACCCAGCTATCTCAAGAAGATATTGTTATTTACAGGAGTTACTAACAAGTATCGAGCAGGAAGCTAATGTCTGATATGCAATGGCACCTTGAGATTCCCAATTGTTCACTCTGCTTTCATAGTTGGTCTTTAATAAAAATTGCTTCCTACTTTACTACCATCATGAAGTTTGACCAAAAAATATGAGAAAACATAACTAATGAGATAGGTAAAGCATATAAGACAGACTTGGAAGTATGGTGTATGTAGTCAAATGAAACACTGTTGGACATGCTCTCTTGTGCCAGGCAGAGTAATCTGACAATTTTTATAATTGATAGGGATTTGGGCCAGAGTTAAACCAAAGGCAAAAGTTAGACAGAACATAACTGAGAGACTACTTACAAATATTGAAACTTTGATGGAGATGAAAACACATTTCCAGATAGACTCATCTGGTCTATTACCAAAATTCTTGAACATCTGACAGGTCAGCCCCAGCATGGTGAATATAATCAGAAGCTGCAGAAGTGCAGATGTTATTGGCAGCTATTGGTGAGAGATGGAATGATGTGAGGACAGAAGTATGACATATGTGGTTATAGGTAAAATAATGTTGATGTATATCTTGATCACCATATAGGGGTTCATGATAAAATGCTAATCAGAGACATGGTATGTGATTAGAGCATCTAGCATAACAGGTGTACGCATTACTGTTCATATGCAGCTTCATAACAGGCCCTGTCAACTATGTATAAGACATATGGGAATGATCATTAACATCTAGTAAGTCCAGCTAAATCTGAGCTGATCAACTGGACTATCTTACAGATATATTTGTATGGAGATGTCAAAAGAGATCATTATATATAAACCTAGATCATTTTTTCACTGATCCCCTGATGTGAATACCAGTGGTATCCACAACAATGAGATACTGGCAATAATCTGGTTGGTGTAGATGTGCTGGCACATCAGCGAGATTGGCATCCTCCCAGGCATCATCATCATCCTCTATTACATCTCCGATGTTATCAGCACATGGGCACTGAGTCCCCTCATGGCCAAGGTGCATTTCCAGTCCAGCCTACAATATATTAGTAATGGAACTGCTAGAATATGTTTATAATCTTACCAGTCAGAGGGATGAATCATCAAAATGTTGGCCAATCCACTGT
>JBBPQT010000607.1:0-13246 GCA_038092715.1 Boletus smithii | reverse complement strand
TGGCAGTGTAGTGCTGTGGTGGCGGGTATGGGGGACGTTGTGGTGGGGGGTAGTAAGGCCGAGGGGGACCGCGGGGTGGTGTTGGTGTGGCCTGCTGCATGGAAGCTCCTCGTTCGACGGCTATCTTTTCGAAGGCTCTTCCGTAAACTCGGATAGCGCCTTTGAATAAATCAACATCCATTTCGGCTGTTGGCTTGTTGATTTGGATCTGGTAGTAGATCCGATAGTCGACTGCCTTTTTGAGCAGCTCTATTACCTCCCAAGATTCGATATCGGCCTCTTTCTCCAGGACCTTGAATTTTTGCAAGAAGAGGTCTACGGAAGTTCCTGACTGCCGTAGTGCCATCAATTTCTTGTAACTTTCGTGCACTAAGGTATCAATGCAGAAGTAGTCCTTTATTTCGTCCTGGAGGCGAATCCAGGTGGGCCAGGCCCTTTCTCCAACGTCGCCCCAAGTACCGTGTTCGTCTTTTTCCCTGGTGCTTTCCTTGTCAAGGTACTTTTCCATAGTGAATTGGGCGAAGCCTTCGGCTTTGTCCTCTAGGCAGGAGAGAACGGCAATGCATCGGATTTTGTCCAACTTCCACATTTGGGCGGAGACCCAAAGATGGATTTTGATCCACCAAAAATGCCACTTGGCCTTGTCACCGTCCCAGTTACCCGGGTCTGGAATCTTCTTGGTAACGCTACTTTTATTTTCCAGCGTCATGTCGGCAATCCAACTGGCCAGATCTTCCATTGTTATCATTGTGTCTTCCTAAGTTCTTACTTCGTGGACTATTCCAACCACGATCTGGGAACTCGCTTGATAATCTTTCTGAGAGTGTATTTCTTTGATCGAAGGGGGTACCGATATCTTCTTTGGCAATATATCATAAACTGACGTAGGTAGGACCCTTAACTTTGGGTATGAGAACAGCGGTGGTAGTAATACGTAAAAAAGTGTTGGCGTCAGCCAATACCCTAAAAGTGCGGGTATGAAGAAAGTTGTATCTGGAACAGAAGTGCCGCAGGCGAAAGCACGTGACGTTACAGGTAATCATGTGAACCTGGGGACCAGATGTATTGTCTATCCCTAGATGCAGTGTCGACAAGCACACTGAACCGCCCCTAGTGTGAGGGATGTAGTCGCCTCAGTCCTACTTTATATACTGTACAGGTGCATGCACAGACCATGCTGTGTGTGAGAGGATCTACTATACAAGGTTAAAGGAAAGAAGCATCAGTGGGAGAGTTCCCATGATGCTGGGAGAAGGAAGTAGAGAAGGGGCGGAGATGAAAACCTTGTGTTCGGGAACGGTCTGGTCATGTGACAGGTCACGTGCCAGTTCCCACAATCACGTGCAGTCATAGGTATGAAAAAAAGTGTAAAGTATGGTGGAGAAAGGGGCGTTTCGTAACACTCATTGCCAGGAGCAATGCCCAGGTAGGTCATAAGTTCGGACTTAGGAGCGAGCTTATTGATGCATACATCCAAAGGAATGTGGACGTAAGCGCCACAGCCGAATACTCATAAATGAGATATATCGGGGATCTCACTTGTCAGCATCTCAGATGGAGTGCACCATGTATGACGTTTGATAGGTGTCCGATTGTAGATGTGGACGGCATGGAGGGTGGCGAATTCCCACCAGCTAGAAGGCAAGCAGGCCTCATGGCGCATTGCTTCTGCTTTATCCATCATAGTGTGCATAAAGCGCTCAGCACAACCATTCTGTTGAGGTGTGTGAGGTGCGCTTTAGAGAATCCATATGCCATGCTGCTTTAAAAGTGCATCAAAGGCATCCGATTTGTATTCTCCCCCTGCATCGGACATCCAGGAGATTACCTTGGAGTCAAATTGCGTATTGACCATAGATATAAAATCACAGGTACAGGTGATAGCCTGACCCTTTAATCACATGCAGGAGGTCCATGCGTGACCAGTAAAGTCATCGACAAACACTATCATATATTTGAATTTCCAATATGAATCAATCGGGAATGACTTGAGATCGGAGTGTATAATCTCAAAAGGTCACATGACGTGGGCCTGATTAGGTAAGAATGACCGATTTGGCATCTTCCCTAAGGCACAGCCTGGACATAATGGATCCTGAATTGGGAAAGGCACATCAGGGAAATTACATGTGTGCTTCTTTGCATGCGATAACACATCGCGCGAAGGGTGAGCTAATCTCCAGTGAAGAGTCTGGTAATCCATTGAGTAGATGGTACTCAGAATCGAGTGTGTGGTCTCATAAGGTAGAGATTTAATGCAAAATATCAAGTCACCAGGATTGCGAGGAGTGAATCGAACATATTTGAGTCCTGACTTTTGGAATAATGAGAGGTGCTGCGAATCACCATGCACAGTCATGTCATCCAATAGAAATCTGCCAAGCGATAGTAATTGTGCAGTTAGATCTGGTATGTAATATACAGGATATAGGTGCACTGTATGAGTGCTGCCGTGATCAGGGCAGACAGTGAGGATCACTGTGCCTTTTCCTTTAACTGTGGTAGTGCTATTTGCAGTACGCACGTGGATAGGCTCGATTAATTCCTCATACTGTGTGAAATCACTTAATTCATATGTGAAGTGAAGCGATGCCCCTGAGTTGATCATCCATTCAATATTGTCAGAAGTGACAGCTCTTCCTTTTCCTTTGCCTTTACAGGTCTCACATCCTTGTTTAGCAGTTAACACATATTTACTTTTATTGTGTGCTAATACATCAGACTGCGAACGTACTACATTAATACTCGATCCTTGAAAGGAGAGGGTAGTTAGTCATGTTGTGTGATGAGGATGGATAGGAGAGGACTGACATGTCTTGGTAGTCCCCCTCGACGTGCACGGGAGCGAGGCCAGCGGCGTCAGCGATCTCCGTGTCCAAGTCAAGTTCTGACCCGTAGATATCTACTAGGTCATCTTCGTCCTAGGAAGAAGTGGGCAGTCTGTCGAAACGCAAACATTTGGATGAGCCTTCGGGCTCATCCTTGTCATTGCTGTCTGGAGGGAGCAGACCTGGAGTGTCAGAGATGGAGGTGGAGGGACTGGCCGTAGAAGGTGCAGTAGACGTGGGAGATGCGACGTGGCATATGCATGCAGTTGGCAATCTCACCACTGGTCGAGATGCGGTGAGCTCTGAGAGCCCGCAGCCTTCATCTGTGAGGATGGCGTCAGATGGGATGGGGATGAAGATGCGAGCATGGCCGTTTTGCGCATCAACCTGAAAGGACAGTGCAGTAACAGGTCGTGAGGGATGGGCGCGGTGTCGCGGCACGGTCTGTGTGTCAGCATTGAGGTGGGCAAGGTCAACTGCAGCACTTTCAAGTGCGCGCACAGTCTCATTGGATGCCTCGAGTCCCATGTGGTTGGCCAGTGTTACAATCTGTATGGATCTAGCTAACATGCAACTAACCCTCAAAAGGGAAACATCTGTGCTGAAGCCCACAGGTAGGATAGTCTCAACGACCAAAGGGACTCGATGTGGTTAATGGTTGTCCCACAGGACAAGGGGGATGGGATGAATGGGAACGGTGAGCAGAATCCTTAGAATTCGGCCTCCTTGTGGGGAGAGGGAAAACAAGTGGATTAGACTGAGGGATGTAGTCACCTCAGTCCTACTTTATATACTGTACAGGCGTGCGCACAGACCATGCTGTGCGTGAGAGGAACTACTATACAAGGGTAAGGTGAAGAAGCATTGGTGGGAGTATTCCCATGATGCTGGGAAAAGAAGTTTAGGAAGAAGTGGAGATGAATGCCACATGTTCGGGAACAGTCCGGTCACATGATAGGTCACATGCCAGTTCCCACAATCACATGCAAGCATAGGTATGGACTTGAAAAGTTTCAAGTATAGGTGAAGAAAGGGGCATTTCATAACAGCCAGCGCGAATGCACGTGGCGTCACTTTGAACGTGGGCGGACCGTAATGGGTTGAACCAATCTGATGCACAAGTGCGTGTGGATTGTTTGTGGGCTTGGGCGCGGCATAGGCATCTTCATGCGCAGGTGTGGTGTGGTCAAGGGTCAACGCAAGGTGGCCATGGTGGCCGTCTTCACATTGTTTGCCCTTGCCACTACCGCAAGTGCCACGAGGGCATTTGTGACCACACACGTTATCACCGTGTAGGTGTGACTGACTGCGCGGAGGTCCGTGTGCATTACCCTGGCTGCCATTGTTGGGCGCTGGGGTTTGCTGCACATTGAAGCATTGAGGACCAGGGTCGCGCTTCACAGTGCTGAGCTTCTGGGCGTGTGGGTCCTGGTGGCGAGAGCCTGAGCCACGATGGGTGTTGCACTGTTCCCATGAGAGGATGGCAGCATGGCGAACGGTGTCGAATCATGATCAACTCAGGTTTGTCGGTAGTTGCTATTCTCTGGGCTATGACCTCCATGGAGGGAGGGAGCTTTGCTAGGAGTAGCATTACCTGGACCTTAATAGGGAGTAAATAGTGAGCATCAATTAGATGCGCTAGATACATTTGTAGCTTGTCGAGAGCTTTGCCAGGGTGCATGTCCGCAGGAATTCTGACTTTGAGGAGTCTTTTGAAGTCGGAGTAGGCGGTTTTGATGCCACATCTGCAAAATCCCCCAGATGAAATAAGCGTCGGGAGAGGTTTAGCAGTTTATGGATGTTTACAGCTTGCAGTTTTCAGTGTTCTGATTGGCTGACGATCTGTCATTGTGCCAGATTCTGTAGTACAGATCTTATCAATGTCGATAGCATGGAGATTGCTTATCTACAGTGCCATATCAATGTTTCTGATAATAAACATACATTGTGCGAACTAAAAGTCATTGTCCTCAGGAGTTTCTGCTACCCCAGAACCAAGTACAGCATAGCTACATGTAATCACTAGAGTACAGAAATCTATAAAATTACTTCGTGCCACCAGATCAGCATCAATGATGTGCGAGATGAAGTTGAAAACCTGTCTATAAACTTCGGGAAACCGATCAGAAGAGACATTTTCGGTGGTGACACCCATAATGTGGCCTTCAAGGGCTATGATGAATGACACAGCTACTAAAGCCACAAGCGGTGCCATATTTTCAGGCTGCAGGACGTCACTACACTTTAACATTCTCCATACAACCTGAGATATTGCGGTTCGGATACATGCATGCTCGAAGTATAATGTAGTGCCCTGGAAAATAAGATACAATAGCTGCAATAAAGAAAATTACTTACATTGACAATTGTATATAGGAATGCATAATTTTCCATTGCAAGAAGTGTGGTGGCCGATTGTTGTCGGTGGGACACCTCGTCTGCATCAGTCACCCCTTGGAGGGGCTGCTATAAATCAAAAAGGATATCAATAGTGTTCTCAGCATATTTGTGAAAGGTGGAGCCGGTCTCCCACATGTGATCAACACCCCATGGATGGAGTTTAATGGGTGGGGTGTGTGTGCCAAGAACAGTGTCAGACGCTGCATTGATTACAGACTGAATCACATTGTTACATTCCTCCTTTGGGCATGGCATGGCATCATCAGCAAACATGGTACAGTACAGGTTTTTCTTCATACACAACAGCAATGCTTTGTGTTGCTGTTTTGTAAGGGATGGGGGGGGATGGGCCCAGGTGGTGGTGGTGGTAGAGGGTAGGCTGAAGGAGGTGAAGGCATTGTGGTGGAGTGTTTGTGCCGTTTTGGTACAGTTGTGATTCCCTATCAAAAGTCATTAGTGTTTGAATAACTTTGAAATCTGCAAAAAAAGAAAATAACCGATATAACATTGTTCCGTTGAGACGAGCTTGACATGCCCTCTCCTGCATGGACTGGAATAAGTGTGACACCCAGGCTATAGCCTGGGCCACCTGCTGCTTGAGTTGAGGGATCCACGACATGGGTTTGGGAGGTTGAGGCATGGCGTGCCAAGTAGGTCATGTTGTTTTGTGCTTGCATGGGCCCATGTTGTGTGAAGCTTGATAAACCAGACATATTGAGCAGGAGTGTTGGTGGAACCAGCATTTGAGACAGCTGGACATCAAAGTTATTGAGGCCGAGAAAAGGGTCTGAGCCGACTAGGTCTGTGTTGCAATGAAAACTGTCAAGGAGAAGTTGTCATAGCGATAATCAATGTACCAGTGTCCTGATAATCAGTTGATGATGTGCCCATGTCTTGGTGGTGCACTAATGGTATGCCTGTGTCTTGATGCTGTGCCGATGGGGCACCAATGTTTTGATGGTGGAGTGGCTCGATGAAGAAACGAAAATCCTGGGGGATATCAGCAGTGATTTGGTCACCACCAATAATATCCCTGGCATGAAAACGTGGAGCAACCTAAAACAATGTTAGTATTTCTGCAATTGGTGTTGATTAGGACATACATTGCGATGCCCTCTTGCTGGGTGGCATGGGGGCATGGTTGTGGGATTGAGGGAGATGATAGTAGCCTGTGGTCATATTTAAAGAGATCAATCTCACGCATTTCCATCCAATTTGAGGAGACAAGATTGTTGTTGGGAAAATAAAACATTGATCAGTGAACATGCCCATTGTAGTTGTTAGTCATCATGCCCTGCATCCTCAGCATGCCCATTCTCGTCATCTTCATCATCCACCTCATCCATATGGTCATTGGACATGTCTGAACTTGAATCGGTGTCATCTGACTCGGGTTCGGGGTCAGATAAAGCAAGCATGTCATTCAATTGTGTGTTGATGACAGTCAAAGCAGCTAAATCATCAGCATATATGGCATGACGAAAAGTGACATCGTTTGAAATGTCACTTGCACGGGTTTCAGCCTCTTCCTTGAAAAGCTGGACCTCCATGCAAGCAGCAGCTAGCCTCTGCTTTTCATGCTTTTCATACTCCAACAAAGCATCCTTCTCTTTCTCCAACGCATCAACCTCACGAAGTGTTGTGGAGATACAGGAAAGGATATAGTCCTTGGAGGCAACTTTAGCAGTGTAGAATTTATTGAAGACCTCAGTGGGCATGAGTGATAGGCCTTTCTTGAACACGTCCTTCCCCTGATCAAGATCAAGTGTCAGAACAAGTCATGAAGTTGGGTACTAACAACTGACCTCAACTATGTCTGCGAGTGTCAGTGAGGTGTGAGAAGTTCTTCCCATAGCTCTCATCGCAAACTGGAGCTCAAGAGGAGGAGGAAGAGTGCGGACCATATAAGGAGTATACATTCTCTGTAACCTCCCTTTGGCTTTGAGTGTGTGCTTTCGAAGGGCAGATGGCACCTCTGAGTGAGGTAACTGAGATTGTGGGGTGCCATATGGGGGTAAAACGATGGGAACAGGATAATCTGAGGCACCTAATGCTTTGTGGTCAATCGGAAGCTTGTGTGCAGGGGATTGAAGGAGAGTCTGGTCAATAGATAGGGGAGTGTGAGGGCTACAGCCATCAACAGAAGTGTTTACAGAAGTCGAAAGAAGGGAAGTATCTGCCATAGTTATTGGAGTAGGCAGGTCAGGATGTACAATATACAGTATAGTGGGAATGCAATATGGAGTGCATCAGACTTGGAGTTCACACTGGGCGGAGTTTGAATGCCTTGTGTTTCTTGGCCTCAGTCTGAGCTGATACACCTATCGATGGCAAGCTTGTATGTTCTATTCAATCCTAATGGTCATCACTCTACTAATTTACTATGTTCAGCCAAGCGGTTGTCTGTCCTAGTTGTGATGCTCATTTCTTATCACCTGCTCGCTTGATTGAACATCTCAGTTCACCAGAAACCTCATGCAACCTACTGTCAACAGATAGAGTTCCTATATCAGTCCCCCCCACTCTCTTCCAATGTCCTGGAGAGACCCTTATGGGCCACTATCATCCTGATTCAGGGTATGTCTTTGGAAAAGCGGAAACCTTAATGGACAAGTTGCAAAAAGACAAATACAAAGAGCATCGGAGCCATGTTCCACACTACCCATTCTATGACGAAGGAGAGTGGGAGCTCGCCAAGTTCCTATCAACACATCTCACTCAGATGGCAACCAACCAGTTTCTCAAGTTAAAATGGGTACGTCATAACAAGGCCTACCTATCCTATATTCATACATCTGCTTCCAGTTCCAGACCCGACCAAGACCATCATTCTCGTCTGCAGAGCAGTTAACTGGATGGCTTGATGCCTTACCATCAGGTCCTGAATGGAAATGCACCACAATGACTGTTCAGGACTGCCCAACCACTCGACCTATTTGCCTCATTTGGCAGGATGCCAAGGCTGTGGTAGAAGACCTGTTAAGCAACCCGATCTTCGCAAACCACATGACATTTGATCCTCACATCGTTATGAGAGGGACTAACAGGGAGTATGGTGAATTCTTCACGGCAGATTGAGCTCATCAAATCCACGTGCATATGGTGTAAATGTCTGAGTCCATGGGTCTCACCCTGCTGCAGGACCAACTTCCAGCAGGAGCCACATTAGTACCTATCATAGTCGCCTCTGACAAGACTCCTGTAACGTGCCACACAGGGGGACTAGAGATGCATCCCGTCTTCATTACTGTCGGCAACATTCAATCAGATGTTAGGATGCAAGCCACATCACATGCATGGTGATGTGTAGCCTTCATCCCCATAGCCGACTTTGAAGTTCATCCTGATTTCCAGACTATCTTATCTGCTCGCCTTTTCCACTCATGTATGGACATCGTGTTTGTGTTGCTCAAGGAAACTGCACAACATGGAGGCGCTATGACGGATGCCTTAGGATATGTCCGCAACTGCTTCACTCCTCTCATTGCTTATGTCGCGGATCTACCTGAACAGCAGCTTGTCGCATGTGTCTCCAAGAATGCATCCCCTGTCACTACTGCAACTCTATCTGAGTTCGGTGATCCCTTTTCCCACCCCCCTTGCACTTGGGCAGACATGCTCAAGAAAATACAGGAATTATGTGCCGAAACTCATTCTTGGGATATTACCACCTTCCAAAAGAAGGCCAAGGCGTTGAAACTGCTTAGGGTTCATCTGCCATTCTGGTGAGATTGGAGGTTTGCTGATCCTGTTCATTTCCTAAATGGTGAAATACTTCACTCCTGCCACAAGTTTTTCTTCAACCATCTCCTCAAGTGGTGCAAGGAGGTTGCTGGGCACCACATTCTCAATACCTGCTACAAAACTCAACACAAGCAAGTTGGCGTTCATCACTTCACTTCAGGCATATCACATATCAAGCAGATGACAGGCCGTGAGCACCGTGACATTCAGTGGACCATCGTTCCCATGATTTCCAAAGCCACTCCCTCTATTACACCCCTCTTCGTCTACTGCATCTGTTCCCTCATTGAGTTCATCTACAAGACACAGAGTCCTGTTCACTCTGATGCATCCATCACGTCAATGGTCAAAGTGCTGTCTGGGTTTCATGAAACTAGGCAAGCCATCATTGATGCTGAGGCTCAATGGGGCGTCAGCGGGGTTAAGACAGATTTCAACATTCCGAAGTTCAAGGTCATGCAAAGTTTCGCACACAACATCAAGGATAATGGTACACTGATGCAGTACACCGCTGATGTCACTGAATGTCTCCTCATCACTCACTGTAAGCTCCCATTTGAAAGAACCAACCAGCAAGCAAGCACTTTCATGGATCAGATTGTGGCTCTATTCAATTGGGAGGAAAGTATATGCTGTTTCGACCTCTACCTAATCTTCTGCCAGTCAAAGGAGCCACTTGAGAATATCATTGTCCTCGAAGATGAGGAAGTTTCGACCATCAATCCAGCATCATCTCTCATTACCCGCATCCTCCTTGGCAAGGAAACTTCTTTTGCTGGACCACGTCCTTTCCATGACTTTTTTGCAGATCCCAAAGGTCTCTTGTCATCATCTGGCACCATTGCATTCCATGTTACTGTCCAGCCTGACCATAAGGGGCTCATGGTCATGGAGATGCAGGAAATTTATTCATTCCCCAATGCTGTGCAACATATAGAAAAATACATCTATGTTGCCTCAGGTGGAGAACTGACTCCTCTTTGGTCACCGTCATCAGGAAAGTTTAATCTTTGGCATAAATGTCGTATTCAGCAACAGTCGTCATTCTGGTCGTGGTACATAATGTGCAGTCAAGTCATTCAAGCCCATCCTCGTTCTGACATGTACCCATTTGGGGCTCATGATGCCGTTCTTCTTGGTCACCACGATGTTGACAATGTCATGGGTAATGTACTCTGTACTGTATCATTCATATGTTCTGATTTATCTTCAGATGTGGCTCAGATCAAGGCTATATTTTCACCAAAGGTTTATGTGAGTGTCACCCTTCCCCCCTACCTGGCATCCCCTCTTCTTTTTGTCAAATACTTCACTGTGTGTGGTACTCCTGAAGATGACCCAGAGTGTGTAGGTCTCTACAGAGTTCAGCATCCACCCTCCACCAGTAGCACTGCTGATGTTTCGAACTTCTATGCTGTAGTGCCGCTGACGGATATAGTACATGCAGTGGAACTCATCCCCATTTTTCATACCACCATACCAGATATCAGCATCTGTAACACATTGTGTCTAGTGGCCTACCAAGAATACTATGTCAACTCTTTCACTGACAAGGAATCCTTCAATGTCATCTGTTAGCTTACTAGTAGATTCCCCTTCAATTCCCTATGCCAATTCCATTTTTATTGTGGTTTCTCTCCTTTGATCAGAGGATACTAGCCAGCCTATATGATGGTTGATATGATATGATCAATCCAAGGACTACTGATCAGACTTGGAGATTCAGAACTGAACATAATAATCAACGATGATCTGAGATCCACCCTTAGGTGACCTCAAATGAATGCGCTGTCCCAAAGAAGAGAGCATTAGACCAAATGGACCAATTTCACGCTTGTCCAAAAAGAGAATGAGCAAAGCCCATCCCAAAGCCCATTTCACATTGCCGATGCAGGAGCTCCATATTCTCCCAGGAGAGTGTTCCAGAGAGTTTTGGCAGTTTTGATAAAGGCGAACTGGGTGCAGATTGCTGGCGAGACATGCAGCTTCATCATGCCGATTGCCTTGGTGTTGGCTATGTCCCACGCGTTGACATTGGACTTGTTTGACTCGTCTGTTTCAAGGGTGGGTTTCTCGTCTGTGAGGGTCCAGGAATCTCCCTGCATTTGCAGGAAGGACTCCATGACTGGAGCCCAGTCAAGGTAATTGGTACCTGAGAGCAGGGGAACTGCTGTGAATAGAGCTGAAGTCATTGCTGGGATCTGGTAGGGAGATACTTGTCAGTAAAAAGCATTTATGACATTGAGTAGAGGTGAAAATGCAGCCTGTGGAAGGGCACATATGCCAGATCCTGCGCTCGTGGCTGCGATTGGTAATCGCACTTGTTGGGTAAACCAGGCGAGCTGGTGGCGCCATTGTGTGCTGCCAGTTACAGTGCTGTGAGGGTCACTTACTGGGGCTCATAACCTTTTGAGCAGGGAAATGTGGCAACCATTTAAGGTGCACATATTGAGAGGGCCATCAACTAACCTGGTAGGGATTGTTATGGGTAAAAATCTCTAATTTGTTCTATCTAATTACACTGTATATATATCGGATATAAGTGGAGATAGAAGTCCTTGTATGTGTGAGAGGCCTTTGGCCTAAAGCCGCATTTTAATCTAATCTAAGTATATGTAGATAAGATAATAACCATAGGGGTTATTTGCGCTATACTATATGATATTTCAACAACCCATACCCTCATGGTGGGTATAGAGCCATACATACCCATGGGTATCTATTATTGACTTTGGATTTTTAAATGTATGTAATTGACATATAAGTTAAATTGGCACCAGAAAGTGTGCTTGAGTATGTGGGTACCCATGGGTATACCCACCAGGGTATGGGTGTGGGTATGAGCTCAGATACCCTGGGGTATACCCACACAGATGCCTAGGTGACACTGAGTGCGATGTATATGAAGGGGCCTGAGTGGGGTACATGACACTGATCTCGGTGGACATGGGGCCTGACAGGGTGGGTGACACTGAGTGCGATGTATACGAAAGGGCCCGAGTGGGGTATGTGACACCGACATCGGTGGACACCGGGGGGGGGGGGCGCGGGCTGACAGGGTGGGTGACACCGAGTGTGATGTATACAAGAGCACCTTGATGGATATGAGGGGCTTTGTCGGGATGGGTGTAATCTACCTCAATGGACACAAGGGGGCCCAGGCAGGTGGATCTGAGGAGGTCAGTATATATGAGGCACCTGAGTGTGCTAAGTTCAGCTGACCTCAATGCCTATGAATGACCAGAGTGGGTTGGGTGATGTACCCAATCATTCCGTGCTCCTCATGTGATGTACAAAAACATAAATACATAGTAATACTACTTTACACATGCTGCTGTTGAATGTAGTCCAGCGTATCCAAAAGCTGTTGAATAGACACTTTCTATAGGTACATATATACATTACCAAAGTAGTCTAGATACATCCGTAGCTATCCGCCGTAGTCCGAAGGTATCCAGAGTATGCAATTCGCCTGGATACAAGTCTGGATTGTCCAGACTTCACATACTGTGCCCAGACGTAGTGCAGACACTCACTAGACAAGCGAGATGACATGAAGTAACACTTAGATTACTTCCCCTTGTAGCTACATGAATAGTATATACAGTGACCTCAAAAACCCTTTCCATACTCAACCTAACGGCAGTGCACTTCATGCACTGCCATATGCTGTGGGAATTCCGCTTAGCATTGGTGGAGTTATAAATAGTACATACTCTTGGCTACAAGAACACTCCCTAGGTCATGTGATTTGGTTCACAGGCTATGAAGATATAGTCAATTCAAAACAGTAATACCATGGAAAGGGTTTTTGAGCTTTTAAATTGCTGAGTAGGATCTCAGTCATATTGTAGTATAATTTCCATTGTTTGGTAGTACAAACAAAGATACACATAAAAACAATATGTCTGAGTTTAAAAAAGTTCCCACACTTCTTGTTTCCCAACCACCATCATGGTTGGTTCCCTTTCTCTTACTCAACAAAACACTATCCTCTCTTTGCTTGATTCTGGCCATTCTGGTGAAGCCATTTCCAAGCAAACTGGTGTCAGCCCTTCTGCCATATCCAAACTTCGTTCCAAAGAGCATTCTGGCCTTCTCAAAGCTGTTGAAGGTCATCCTTCCAAGCTTTCCCCTGCCAATATTCGTCATGCCCAACATCTTATTACCTCTGGGAAGGCTGAAAATGCTGTCCAAGTGACCAGATCACTTACCAACATCATCAACCAACCTCTCTCTGCCAGTACTGTCTGCCTCCACTTGAAGAAAGCTGG
>JBBPQT010000606.1:0-13256 GCA_038092715.1 Boletus smithii | reverse complement strand
GCCCACACCCCACCCACCCGTTCAGATCTGGACCCCAGACGCGACGACGACGGGACACCGTCGTCACCCACACCCACCCGTTCGGACGCGCCGAGGACACCATCCGTTCTGACGCGACGATGCGTCACTGCAGTCACTCACATGCACACCTCACGCCTATTCCAACACTGACAATCAGATAAAAATGATGTGTCGTCGTCATAGTACACACGGACGACACGACGAGACATTCATTAGTCTCAGCTGAGACGACGGTGGCGGCAGCAACGAGAGCGAGGACGACGGAGAACTTCATTGTGATCTAAGAACCATCTAGAAAGGGAATGATAGTATCGTTGGTTTCTGATACTTGAGTCTGCCCGAACGCACGCGAGCCACCAACTCGACCGCTGTGACCAAACCTTCAGCACATCATGATAGACACAAACCTTCCAACACAGTACATATCATTATCGAGTGACATCTCCGCTTGGCTGATGGCGGCGGCAGACACTATGCAACGCAACCATGTCTCAACCCCATAAGCGCCACCAACGGTCCAGCGTCGAAGTTAGTCTCTGGGACATGATACACATACCTTTTATCTCCGATTGTCAATGATCTATATGGTCGTTATATCTTCAGTCATGCAAGCCAACCATAATTCAGCAACCCGATAAGCACCACCAACGATTGCGGCATCCATGATCTGAGGATATATGTAGCACGGTGTGCAACCGCATACCGCCGCAGAGAAATGATGTGTCACGATACATAAATTGTGGGGACCGAGTAGTAGTGATGAGTCCAATAGCGACACGGTGGACACTGGGAACCAACTTGGTGAAATTTCAACGGCATCGTTGCAGAAGGAGTGTCTCCTCTTTCCCTGGGCTAGTAAGCTTCTTGAAGGTCATGCGTGCTTCAACCGGATTGTCAGCCTCAGGTACGATAGCTGATGACGTAACTGACTTTACTATGATACTCCATCCTAACAATGTTCCGCGGTGTGCACTCGTCGTGACTACCACCATCATTACTTACAAAAAGGCAATGCGCCAAATCATGCTGTTCAAGCCTATACCGGGCCAGCCGCGGGTTGATCATGGTGTACTAATCGGAATTCTGGCTCGTCTGGCTCTTGATTGGCATGATGAGTCGGACTTCCAAGGCGATATGATCCATCATGTCGAGCGTGCCGGTTACAGTAACGCAGACACACCACATGGCCCGAGTTGGAGATCGGCCGTCGTTGCGCCGGTTAGTACCACGAGGGCACAAGCTGCAACAGGGCACGGAGTCTATCTTGCCGAAACCCGATCATATCGATGCATCATCATTCAAATCCCTACATAGCAAGCTTGTCAGTGGTGTGTAGAAGTCGATTGACATATGCATCACGATCAGGGTCTCCGACAAGTTGTCGGACTCTTACCCGATGATCACTGATCGGCGACACGAGCCACGCGATAATCAGTGCATAATAATTATCGTCATCACCATCAAGGTCCAATGCCACCTACAGTTGACATGCTCATCATGCATCAAAAATACGCACTGAATAATTTCGTTAGCACTGTCAGTCAGAAATCTCATAATGCATGAGCATGTCAGCTGTGCTAGGAGGACAGCCCATGGGTGGCACGCATTCAATACTATGCCTCAGCTCTTGCTTGAATTTCTGGATGGATGCTCTGTCGGGTTCTCTGTTCAAATCGCAATATTCCATGTTGTATGCACCAGACCTGGATCAGGATCAATTGAGAGACCAGCCAGGTACCATAACTCGAAGGAAGAGCAAATAAAAAGGAGAGAATTACTATGTGTCCGATTAAGAGAAGAAAATACGAGTGTGTGACGCAGGGTGGCTGATCTTCGATTTTAAAAATACACCCGATGGACTCAAAATGTATGGGAATACGCTACGAACTGAATATAAATGCGTTATATGCGAAGTGGGAGGATATATGCAAACAAGGGAATAGGTATTCCCTTGGTTCTCTGAAAAACGAAGGAAAGTACGGAACGGACGTTCAAGTTCCAGTGAAGCGCTCCGCCCGGAGTGGGTTATAGTGGTAAGATGATGCGATGCAAAATGCCTAGAGTCCATACTGTGCCGACCGTGGCCCAGTCATGTCAGCCAAGAACGATTGAGTGGAAGTCGAATGAAATGAACTGTTGGGTGGAGTGATATGTACCTCAACACAAGCACGTGGCACGTAGATGGAAAATTTCTTACTAAAAATATGATAGATTTCTCAGGTGTGTCGAAACGGTTGGAGCTTTTCAAACACTTCGTCCATGCTCTGCTTGGGATCAAAGTTTGGATCGAGCGGGCTATCCGCAGATGAGGACTGAGACAAGGGATTAGTCCCAAATGGAAAGGTGGATGCAGTCGAAATACGACGAAGAGCTTTAGAAGCTCGTCTTTCCGCTTTTAATTTCTGCCGTTCCGATCGTGAGATCCCATCAATCCGTTCAGGAATCACCGACAGGGATGGGGTCGTCAATGATGTGGTCTCTGAAACCGAGGACGTCGAAAAGGACGCTACCGACATCAATGCATCTGGACGAAATTCCGGGGCAGAGGTGGTCGCCGTCACGCTGATACCCGTACCTTTCTGTCCGGGAAAAAACGGGGGTCCATCGTGGTGGGGAGGCACCATCGGACTCGACGACAACGGCGATGTCCGTCGAACACCATCAGACGCATCACCGTCTTGGGTGCTAAGCGAAGAACGTGCAAGGTTGGCAGCAGCGTCAATGTCGCTAACGGCACCGTTGTGTATGACGAGCCACCGAAGTCCCTCGATCTCCCTCATCTTCTTCCGAATATTACGCTCGTGCTTTTCGATGGTTCTCGTCATCACCATACGATCATCTTCATACCGTTTGGTGACGGTACCGATGTATTCCTGAAGTTGGGCATTCTTTTTGCGTTGTTGGGAAAGGGCTCCCTGCAACTCCTCAACGGTTGTATCATGCCTGACGTCCGAGTTCGCCCTGCTAGACCGTGGAGGTGACGAATGATTCGACTTGGGAACCGCATGGTCAGGGACCACAAGGTTGGACGTGACAGATAGGGTATTGGCCCTGGGGCGTGGAAACGCTATGCGATTAGGCGAGGTAGGAGGAGCCGAACGAGGACCTAAAGCACCAGGGTAGGGAGAGAGAGGCGGGGATGGTAACGGCACCGAAGGTGGTGGACCGCTTGATGCCTTTGTTATACTAGATGCCGAAAGCTTGTGCTTCATGCTTGAAGGCTTTGGGAACGCGGGTGGGAGCTTGAAGCTAGACGCGGAATAAGTCGAGTCATTGGCTCTGGATGTGTCGGTGTCGCTTCCAGAAATGCTGGTGGTGCGGCGATGACGGCTTTGGCGCTCATCTTGGGAAGAAAGGTCGCTGTAAAGTGTTCGACCGCTACCGCTGTCTACTGCACCAGGTGACGGGTGCTTGGAAGGACTCCTGGATCCCTGCGAGGACAGAGACCCTCTCTCACTTGAGTAGCGAGGGAAGCCCTTGTCTGTCAATATCGACCGAGGGATGATTGTCGACGGGGGTATTGGAAAGTGAAGAGGTGGGCCCGACGGCGTAACTGGAGTCGTTGGGGTGAGTTCGCCGCTCTTCTTCGGAGAGTCCCCGAGGTATATGTGTACTGATGTCGCTGAGGGAGTCTTCGGAGATGGCTGAGGCTTCTTGAGCTGATCAGGGAGGGTGAATAGATCAGAGAAGTCCTCTTCATCTCCGTGCTCTGTGGGGGTTAAAGGAGGTCCTCGCAACGGCCGAGGGGTGGTTGAGCGACTGCACATGCTCGGATGTTGAGATTCGACGGATGGCGCTCTTATCTCGGGGACAAGTGGCGACAGAGCGGCAGGAGATGGTACAGGAGGAGGTGGCGCATCTGGCTTCTGTATCATAGAATGACGAGCCTTGCTATTTCTAGATGGTGATCGTAAAGGAGTGAAATGGGCCGCGAGCTTGGACCCAAGTGATGGAGGGTGTGCATCCATTGATGGAAGGTTGGAGGGTAAAGGTAGCTCCGCGGGTAAACCGTTCTGTGAGGGGGTAATCATGAATACCGCATGTCTGGCGAACAAGGAGTCAGTTTATGTAGCTTAGAAGGACAAGACGCGCGCAATCGTTCCCCATCTTGGAAACTGACTAGAAGCGCATCGACTATCGTTCAAGTCAAGGTTCGAATCAAAGACTCTGCCACATACGACACCTCCATTTTAAGGGCAACAAACTGATACTCACCCGTTCCCGAAAGAGCGACGAACAGTGTTCACCGGAGTGATTGGATGAGTCGCGTTGCCAACAGACTTTCTCGACAACGGCGGCGCAGGCACTGCAGGCTGTTCTGCAGGCTTTTTGCGACCCAAGAAAGGGAGCATCGACCGCCGACTCGGAGCTTTCGTTACTGCAGGTTTTTCACTTTGCCAAGGGGTCAACGATGGGCTAGACCTGGTCCCAGCACCAGTGCGGGAAGCGTGACGAGATCCATGTGCAGAACGAAAAAATTCAGAGAAATCTGGTGTCTTAGTCCGGGCGCGCTGCACAGGGGGAGAGTCCGAGCTACCCATCCTTTTCCGGTCTGGCTTCCGAGTATGCAAGATGGGGGGGGGAGACGATGCGTCAGGTCAACGACGCAGAGTGCCCCAGGTTGGTATTTTTTGAGAGGAGAGGACGGTCCGGAATAGAAAGGGAAGGGGTGCGCGACAGCGGAATCGCGTATAACGCGCTCTTCGCGTAGGGACTACGGTAAGTTTTTTTTTTTTTTTCAGTCGGAATACATTTGTGTGCGGCGTCAAAACCTTGTTGGGGACCCACAAGCGGCGTGACCACGCACCGACACGGTCAAAGAATGGGACCCTCCAAAGTAGCAAGTTTAGAGGACGCACTGAATGCCAGTGAGATGGAAGTATACCGTGAATAGTGCAGCAGCTTCAAGGTTCATACTGTATGTCCTTTGTAGTGGTACACAGCTTCGTGGAGTACACCATATTTCCCGATACGCGGGGCGTCCGCCGCCGTCAGTCGGCGTCCCTGCAATTCATTATCGCTTAAACGGCGATTCATCAAGTTCCGCCAAGCTCCATGATGCTCAGGAATGGTAACCACAAGGCCCATGTTCAACGGAACGATATACATAACAATAACAGGTAGAGGAAAATAGTAGTACTTTTGCGCAGCTACGCAGCTCATATTAAGGCTGCATAGGGCATCCATGTGACCATCAAAGTTTAATGGGGTGGAGGAATGGAACTATGTAATAGCATTCATTCATCCATATTTTTAGCCATCCACCGTGTGCGCCCATTTCAAGTTTGTCCAGTCATAGATAGAGCTCATCTTTGTAACCTCAATAACCTTGATCGGCCCGTCGTCGCCTGTGAACTGCGGTACAAGCTCGGGACGGACAGGTCTATCCGATGCTAGAGGTGATAGTCTTTGTGTCAAAAAAAATGCCAAACCGAGTTGGACATTCGTACCTCGAGCGGCATTGTCAAATTCGCTTCCGCTGATCGGAGGATCAGTCATTAATGATTATGACAATCGCATGAGACCCACCCGTCGTGATGCACAAAATAGCTATGCTTTTCCATGTCGTTCAAGGAATAACGGATAGCGGATTGGACTCGCAAAAGCTGAAAATTTCAAGTCAGATACTAATCGAGGCAACAGTGACAAAGACAAAGACAAGACTCACCCCCTCCAGTAGATTCACAACGACAGGATCGAGGCCTTCAAATCTTGGGTATGTTTCTTCAAGTTGAGGTCTCTGCGTCCAAGCAACATATGCATGTATATCCTCTTCGGTGTCGAAGAGTATCTGCAAGGGGGGCAGGTTTCATGAGGCAAGGAGCAGGGTTTTGAAACTTATAAGGTACTTTACCTGGTGGTCCCGCGACTCCAGTTCAAAAAGGATACATCCAAGCGCCCACCAGTCAACCGCCATTCCATAACGCCTCCTCCGGTGGGTAGGCACTTCCTTGTTCCGCAGTACTTCTGGCGCCATATATGGCGGGGTACCTAGGAACTCGACTGCGTACCCACTTCCTTGACGGAGGGGCTTGCCAGTGGGGTCCAGGTAAGAGAGCCCGAAGTCGACAATTCGGACGTTCTCGCGGCAGTCGATAAGGATGTTTTCGGATTTGATATCGCGATGAAGGATTCCCATTTCGTGCAGGGATTCAATACCAAGAGCCTGTCGTGGGTTAGAATGGGAATCATTGTGGAGTTACAAGCAGACAGACCATTTGTGCCGTCCATTGACGCGCATGCATTTTGCACCTCTCCGGATCGGTATACAAATACATGCCAAGGTCGGTGGTCATGAGTTCCTGAAGCTGACACTGAGCTGGATGGATGGGAGGAGATGTCTGTGACTGACCATGGCGAAGAGAACGGTGCTGTCGTGTTGGATGGATCTATCCAGTTCTATGATGAACTGTTTGCCCCTCTCTCCCCCTTTTGATTTCACCATGCGTCTGAACATTCTGAGCTCTGTCTTGACGGATCTCCTTACATTTGAGTCTTGCAAAGATAGGAACACTTTGAGACACAATAGCCGGCCAGTACTCCGATCTTTTGCTGCCCATGCGGATCCGAACCCTCCATTTTGGAGGCAATGCAGAAGATCGAAGGGGCCATGCACAGGGAAGCTGGAGGGGTAAGATACAGTGGGTGCGAAGCACGTGTCTGGATTCGCAGTGTTGTTGTCCCCTGTGTCACTACTGATACCACAAACCGGAAGCGGTCGGGGCAAGAAGGGAAGTCGCTGGGTATCTGTTGTGAGGAGTTTGACATCTTCAAGGGGGCATATCGCGAACGGAGGGGGATGATCGGAAGGTGTAGCCTGGTCAGCCGGCGAGTTACTAGCGTCAGAGATGACCACAGCGAACGTGGCACGCTTGCAAAGCGGGGAGTACGGGCTAAGCTGATGTGGTGGGGGTGATAGCTTGAGAGTGGTGACAGGAGTGGCAACTCGGAAAACAGAAAGCATTAGATGACAAGCCTCGGGTGGAGAGAGGACACAGGGAGATGAAATCCCGGCTGAAGCAACCTGCATTAAATAGCATCCATGGATGGCGAGTGAGCCGTGGACAAGACAATGGTCGATTGTCACATCCTTACCACTGTGGCGAACAAAGGTTGGTATCACTATGGACATTCAATTCCAGGTACTAACCAGAGGCACAATGCATGGCCTTGCGCTCTTCATCCACGCAAACGATCTGGATATGAGTGGTGGGTGGACCAGGCGGTATAACCGGCCCGGGCAAGTGTAAAACTCTGGCTTGAAACGCCCACATACGTTACCGTTCATGATGCCCAGTGGATCACAAGTTGGTGCACCGCCCTAAGGCTTAAGCTTGTCGCCGGGGGGAAGTTGCGAGGACCGGCTAACTTGTCGAACGTTGAAACCCTAACCCTAACACCACACACATTTCCGAGACTTGCCGTCCTGCGTCTTGTCAAGCGGCGATGTCGACCTCTCCTCTGGCGACACCGCACACGCCGAGTCTTCGTCGCTCCACCGAAAGCTATGGCGAGAGGGCCCTTCGAAAGCTCAAAGAAGAGCCGCTCGTCCCCATCGGTGAGTCCTCTCCCTGTCCCTCCCGAATCAATCGTCCTTGACGTCCTTCCAGGCACGCTCGCAACAGTTGGCGCATTTACCATGGCCGTGATCAAGCTTAGACGGCGTGAGTCACGCTCGCTCAACCAATGGATGCGTATGCGGGTTGCTGCACAAGCCTTCACGATCGCTGCTGTCTGCGCGTACTGCTGGGGTCCAGGCAAGGAGCAGGGCGGACAAACCGTTGAAGAGCTCCAAGCAAAACGGGACCAACAGTTTGGCAAGGAAAGAAGGGAATTCCAGGATCGTCTCAAGGTTGCCGAGGCTGAGTGGAAGGAAGCACACAACGTCGCAGGAGACGCTAAAAAGTGACCTCTGCGCTACTGGGTTGGTTGCATAGATGTATTACTCCCTCTACCCCATACCGTAACAGCTAGATGCCGCTGGTCTGATCAATGCTTTCGTGGTGGATGGATGGTCCTTAGGTATCTCCTCTCTCTTGGACGTCATTTTGCTGCTCTACTGCGACCCGCCAACCGCCGTACACCTGGTTGACAACAGCACTCCGACGAAGCACCTTGAGCTCCTTGACGGCCTCGTGGTATGCCAGCGAAAGTTTGGCCGGGTCTTTCTCAGCCTATAGAGCGCTGAGCACCGTCGCACTACCGTCACCAACGATCAGCACGCACCTGCATGCTACGAAAGTTCTCCTTCGTTCTCTGCAGGAAATAGTTGCGGAAGTTGTAGGAACTGAACGACTTTGCTGTACGAAGCGTCGAGCTGTAGAGACTTATAATTGCTCGCGGCGATGGTGGGGCAGCCATGGCGTGTGGGAGACAAGACCAAGAACGCAAAAAGGGAAACTCCCAGCCGACAATTGTCAAGGCTCAATTCAAGTATACATGTATGATATATGATTACTGGCGCGATGTACTTTTCAACCCTCCAACACTCGCTTCAGAATCGGTGCAACCTGCTTGCGGGTGACTGCTGGTTTTTTCTGCTGGTAAACCCGTGCGACGAGGCCCACGCCGAATGGCGACGCCTCCGCTGCATCGCCGGTGGTTTCCTCTCCGTCATGGCTCCCCTCATCGTCTTCCTTTCCATCCCTTCCCGCGTGGCTATCAAAACCATAGCGTCCAAAGTTGGTCCTCTTGGCGTGTAGAACCTCGCTCGCCTCGAAACCATCGAAAAAAACCTGCGGAAGCCTGGATCCGGACACATTCTCATCTACCACCCACATCAACTCCCGCTTAGATTTGCCTTTCTTACTCTTGTAGGTGGTAAGCACGCCGAGGATCGAAAGACCGCGTTCTTTGATCCATTCCTGAGTGGCCACAACCGCTGAAGTCGGCGATGGTGAGAAGAACGTTGAAAGGGGTAGCGGAACGGTAGCTAATCCTGCTTTTATCGGACACGGGCTGCTTCCGCAGATGATGGAGGAGAGGTTCAAGTGATACTCTTTGTAATCTCGCCGGAGTAAATCCCGGGTGGAGAGATGGGATAGCGCGGATTTCTTAGCGCTGAGCGTGTTCGAGAGGGATTGGATGCATGGGTGGTCGAGGACATGTTGAGGGCTTTCCACGGTTTGTTGAACAAGGTTTTCCGAGGGTAGGACGTTGGCTCGAGGAAGAAGCCACCCAGACGCTTCATAATCCACATCAACTGCCTTTCCGCCTTTCCGTAAACCATGCGTGTCGATGACGATCGCGCTCAGCAAAAGCCCAGCTAGTTCTGGGGGTATTTGAAGTGTTGGGTATGACATGATGACTCTGGTGACGAGCGATGCGCAGCTCCCTACCGGCTCAATGATCCTAGGTGAGGCCGTGTCAAGATATTTTCCTTCGTCTTCGTGGTGATCAACTATCGCCGTCACCCGCGCACCCGGAAACGCGTAAGTCGGTTGAAGACTGTTGTGGTCCACCAAGGCGAAGGTCGTGCACGGGTTCGGTTTGGGTAAATCCTCCGGACAGAGAAGCTCATGAAAACCCTCTTTGGTGTCCGCTAATTGCAGCGCGTAGAGGTTCTCCGCCCTCAGTGTGAAGTCTCCGCGAGAGGTCGTGATAAGAGCGATCGCCTTTGTATTGGTGGCTGGTATGTGAGACAGAAGCCACGCAAAGCCGATCGAGCTCGCGAGGCTATCTAGATCTGGACAAAAAGCACAGATTATTATCGAAGGAAGCTAACTCTGAAGTTTAACAGGACGTACCTCCGGCTTCATTGCCCATGACTACTGTCCAACCATCACCATTGTCCTGGAGGAAACGTGTCTTCTGCTCTAACAGATAAGTTGAGAGAATAGATGTAGTCGACATTAATTGTTCGTCGAACTCTCCAGCTGAGGAGTGATGAGATAGATCTGGGATGTCCAAAAGGGTATATGTACCTTGAGAGGTTCTCAAGAGTGCCTTTTCCCTGGAGGGTGGTATAAACTGACGAGTTGGCTGGCCGCACTCAATGTTCTTGCTGATTCTAGTCGTCGTCGTGCAAGGTGCCTGGCCGCCCAAACTTGACCTCGAAAGAGTCGGTTTCGCTCTGTCCAAGGAGGAAACAACTTTGTGACATGGACTGACAGTCCTCGCCTGCAACAGGAGGTTGCGTTCATCAAACGGAAGCAAGCGGCGGAAGATGAACAAGGTCGACTGACTTGTTCTGTTGTTGTACATAAACAAGCAATCTTTCACCTTTACAACGTTTCACTTGCAGCACTACGAATTTAGCTAAGTAGGTCTCTTCTTCAATCACTGCTCAGCGCTCAGCGCTCAACGTTCAACCTCCAATTCGCTGACGCTCTACGACAATTCTTTGCATACCACAATGACGTGCTGTGCGACTCTAGTCAGGCGGTCTCGCCCTTGGCCTTGTAGGTCATCGCTTCCTCCACGAACTCAGCTTCCCCAAATACTTCCTTCACATTTGGGTGAGCGGTCACCTTGTCGTAGTGAGCAAAGACGTTCGGGTACTGCGCCCTCTCCGCAGCACCACAGGTGATCTTTCCAGCCTGCTGGCTCACCGCAGCAATCGCAATGTCAGCAAGCGTGATCCCTTCAGATATCAAATAACCAGAGGCGCTCGCAGCAAGATGCGCGTCGAGGAACTTGAGCGCACGAGCCTGCCTCTGGAGGTTGATGTCATGCAACTGCGACATTCAAAGATTCGATTGGGTGGACAACACAAGCCGGGAGGACGCGACACACACCTCCTTGCTGTAAGGACCGAGATATCCGGCGACGAGGGCCATGATCTCGTAGCTGAACATGGCGATCTCTGTCTCTCCAAAGTGAACCCACTGGTCAACGAGAGCAGCTTCACTGGCATCCTTTCCAAGCAATCCAGACTCGGGCGCAAGGGAGGATACTGGTTATGTCGTTGGTTAACTGGATGCAAGGAATGAGCCATGTGTGTAACTTGCCATAGCGTGCGATAGAAGTGCCTTCGAACAACTTGAACCCGTTGTTGTCTTCGAAAGCTGGGATCTTTCCCAAGGGGAATTTGCTGAGATATTCAGGTGATTTGTTGGTCACGTAGAATTCCACGGAAGGAGTATCAATCTTGAGGCCTGCTACAGCGGCGGCAGCGATAATCTTTGCAAGGGTGAGTAATTCATCGTCAGGTTAGCCTTCTAGTCTCATCGTGGAGGAGGCCGCGACGTACGACTTTGGTCTGACGTTGGATTGGGATCCCCCACAGAGTGCCGATGGGTGCCATGTTGTATGCGGTATTTCAGGTATTGAATCTTTCTAGATCTTCTTGGTTGTGTTCTGACTCGGATGACTCTCGGCGCTGATGAAAACTCGCGCTTTATAGTCATGTTGAAATATCGTATTCAACCAGTGACCCACCACGGCGCAGCGGATTCAAAGAAAATGCTGATGGTGGGTGCTTGGCAGCGACACCGGATACCCGCTGCGCGTGCTGCGCCAAACAAAGTTAGTGGTGTCACAGAATCAGCTTTATATCGCCAGTTAATAGAATTTGCTGAGGCGTAGCAGGGGAAACTTTTATTTACCAAAGTCACAGTACTAGTGAGTCCGCTGTTGGTTGCGAGCCTGATCATGAGGTCGACGGCATTCGTAATCTCTTTATTACCCGGACGTCCAACTGATGGCACTCCGTGTCTTGAGAACATGGAAATACAGCTAGTGCACAGTCGGCTGGTCAACGTTCAACTTTGAGCTCGCGAGAAGGATTCCATATGATACCATCTTGTATATCTTCATCGTCGAAGACAAATGTGTGCACTATGACGCGAGCAGGATTCAGGTCCACAGTCAGTCGTTAAAGACCCCCATCCCAAGGTCACTATACAATAGGACGCACCCACACAACACTCCCATCACGCGTCACTCCCAGCGCTTCGTACTCCCCTTTCTACCATCTGTATCCCTCCATCCTGTTCCAACCCCTCCTCGTTCTGCTCCACATCTGCAAACACCATCCCACCAACACCATGTCCAGACACCGACGAGAGACCAAACTCGGTGTCTATATCACGCGGTCCACCTCGACCTCGAAGATCACGCGCATACAAGGCCCGCACGCTCAGGATGAAGCGTGGCGTGAGCGTGAACACGGGCACATATTCCACGGTCCCAATCAGCAGTGCCCGCCATCCAGTGGTGGAAGTATTGGCAGCGAAAACCAGCACGTCGACGAGTTCGAAAACCAGCATGCTAACGTCGCACGAAATCGAGCGTGAGTGACAGTTGGCGGTTACCCCCTCGAGTGGAAAAGAATGAGGTGTGGACGTACGCGAGGAAGTAGAGCATGCCTTCTCTGGCGAAAAGGTTCATATAACGTCCGACTTGCCATCGCCTCGCTACTTTGTACATTTGCAACGACTCCTGCATGAATCGAGCAGTCACAAGGAGACACATCACTGCAGCGAGTGTAAACTCAAGACTGTTGTTCACCGCAGCCCAGATGGGTGAACCGGGTCCTGATGCATAAAATGAAAAGTCGAGCACTTGAACAGTAGTTACTACATTGTGATCGTGTGCGAGCGAAGGTGGATACCCCTGTCAGAGCTGCATACATGACACGAATCGAGGGTGTACATACCTGCGAGCTTATTCGGAGTGCTGAGTATAATACATGCGATTATGTATGGGATAATCTCCATGGCGTAGAGCGTGAGGAGAACACCAAGGATGATTCTCGACCGACCATACAATGCCCAGACACGGATGATCATCACCACTGCAGTCACCACGGTCATTCACCTCGCTCAAAGTGAACAACACAAAGACGCACAATCTGCGGCAGCGATGAAGATAAACATCGACCACGTGCCGACAAGGAGTATTTTGCCTTCAAGGTACCCTTGAACAGAGCGAATATAGAAGTATGGATGAGTATACTCACACCTATTTGATTATATCAATTCCTCGTCAATGTCGTAGACGAGTGGAGGATGGGTGCATACATCTAGGGAGGTATTCAAGTTACGAGTGTATTTTCATCAACAGTGTCAGAAATCACCTTTTCAGGGCCCGGTAAGAAAGAACTACCCTTTGTTATTCGGCTGCGTCAGTTGGACTACGTTTCGGCTCTCAAACAAACCTAGAGTATAGATTCTGATAAACCAATCTGTCGAGTTAGCCTTCAACACGTGTTGGAACAGGCGTCGACATACGTGACACCGCAAAGACCGAAATATCGGACCTGTCACAACAGTTAGCCTAGTGTGGTTGCGTGG
>JBBPQT010000605.1:0-13268 GCA_038092715.1 Boletus smithii | reverse complement strand
GATGGACATGACATGACATTGACGTGATGACGGGACGAGACGGAGCCAGCGAGACGAACAAATGAGGTACGAGAAAAAACAACAACAACCGTCCCCAGCGAATCTCGGGGGAATTGCGAGAGACCGACATTTAGGCTTCATGCTCGAGGTAGTTGATGCGCAGACAATCAGCACCCTCATGCTGGACGATGTGGTCCCTTGCGATGGAGTTGTCGACCTTGAACCCAGGGTAGAGCTTGAAGAGGGCGACCGTGGGATGGCCGTCCGCATCCATAGGAACGACAAGGCGTGCCGCAAGCATCAATAGAAATGCTTGGGCCTCGACGAGCAGTACGCTGAGCCCAGCTGTTGAGCCCGAGACCGTGATTTCGTAGATTTTCTGTACCATCTTGAGGAAAGCTTGTGGGTGGAATGTTTCCCCGCCTGAGAAGATGCCGTGCGGCTGGGGCCAGTGGGGTAGTTCCAGTGACTCCGGAGTTGGCTTTGACCTGACACCGTCAGCGCAGATGCCGCGTTTGTGGTTCGTGGCTGACTTCTCTAGACCGGGATACATAATGGTCTTGCAGCGAGAGCACGTAGGAACCTTGCGGGGCTGATGGGTAGTAGGTAGATAGGAAATCAGCGTTTGAATGGATGTAAACACAGTAGCATGCTTACCTTTTTGCCGGTTGTGGTATTGCCCTTGACGAGGCTGACGACGAAGCAGTGGTGTCGCCAGAATGCTTCGGTGTTTCGCTTGGCTGTGAGTACGATTACAAGTGGTAATGTCAGTCTAGTGTGAGCGAGCGTCGTGACAGTGAACGAACGGTACTCACACTTGAAATCATCTTTCATGACTCTCTCGATCAATCTCCCCTCCATCTCGCCCAGCTTGCGAAGGAGGGCGAGGGGATTCTTCCTAACGGCTGCTGTACCAAGCTTCTGGACCAAACGACGATTGTATTCGTCCGTTGCCTCAACCCATTTCTTTGACGTCATCTCATACGAAATCCAATGGAATTCCGCACGCATCTCCATGAAAAGGAAGAATTCCTTGTCACCTTTGATTGTGAGGGACTCTGGATTGATGCCAGTGGCGACCAGGAAGAGGCGTTGGGATCTCGTCTTGTGGCCGGTATGACCCTGATTGCCAGGGGTAGTATCCAAAATGGGCGAGGTGTCCATGTCCAAGGACGAGACTGCGGGTGGTGCATTGACGGGCGAGGATGGAGCAAGAGAGTTGCACAGGTTGTCAACGATCCGAGTCCGGACAGCGAGGCTTGAAACGGCGTCCGGTTGAGAGTTTGATTGCGCCGCTGGTGTGGGACCTGCGGCCTCGACTTTCCTTGATTTCGGAGGGCGGGAGCAGGGAGCAGACTGCTTGAAGTAATGTTCGAGAGTGCCAATACACTCTTCAGGCTCGATCGCGCTCTGCTAGCATGATGAACTGAATAATTATTCGAGTGAGTGAACGATACTACACTTACACTGAACTTCAGGACTGCTGCGTCCACGCCTGATTCGTGTGGCGTCTCTTCTGCCTTTCGCTTGGTAACGGTTGGAACTACATCCATGGGGCACGAAGGATGTGAGTCATTGGACGTGGGCTGCGACCGAGCAGAGACCTGTGGAAGTTCGAGTAGCTTGGGGTCGATGTTCAGTTCGTGGAAAATAAACTCGCGACTGGAAAGAATGGCATGCTCGGTGACAGTATTATTACCACCAGTATCACCTTGAGAAGAAAAGGCGACGTCGACCTGGAAATCGTTGACTTCTTCCTTTGCCAGGCCACCGAACGTGAAGATGTGTTCTGAAACTACTAAACCGAAGGTCTCGCCGGAGTCAGCGAATTGAAGTTCAGGGAGAGCAAGGAGGGTGCACCGTGCATCAGCTGCACGGAGCTGATTGTAGAGTTTTGCGACGGCATTCGACAAATTGATGTGATGAGAACCAGCTGTTAAAACCATGAATGGAGTCTTCTCGGAGCAGTGAGATGCGACTCGAATATTCCTACGATGAACGAAGTCGTGACTGAGAGCTGCGAGCATCACGATCCCACTCGGCTGCGCTCTTTGGAGGGTGTTCCACGCCTTATGGCATCCCTCGATGCGACTTCCGTCAGAGAGCACGTCCTGTCGGCGGCGCTGTAGACAGCCTTTGTGAACGTGTTTGAGCTGCTCCTGATGAACCTAATAATCATTTTAACAGCTGCCAGCACCGCTACTACAGTTAGCATACCTTCTCAGACGCAACGGACCAGATGGTTCCTTTTGATGACCACTTATCGTAGGCATCCACTAGTCGTTGCTCCTGTTCTTCTTGGTCCCAGTATTCGGCCCCTTGCTCTCCCTCGCTGGCATGCCTTTTAAGTATTGCGTTCGTAATGTCCGACATGACCGCGGCGCGATGAGGGTTCTTGTTCCCATTTAAGATAGTTGCCATGTACCTAGTTACCATACATCAAATAGTATTTTAGGGTGCGAGAATGAGAACGACGTACCGTGAAATGAAATGCCAAACATCTTGAATGGAATCGCTGTCAGGAAAAACGGCAGTTATTGCGCTCCTCACCAAGCAACAGTTGTCGCTGACGAACATATCCGGTAGCGGTTGGCCGAGGAGCTGAGTGCGACGCCGTATTCCGGTAAGAATTTCCCTGATCTCGGCGTTAGCTTTTGACTGACAGAAGCGCTGTCAAGTGTAGCGGATAGTTAGTTACGTCGCCTTATCGCTCGTGTGATAACAGCTGTACTTACCCAAGCAATTATTTCATTCTTCTCATTGAGAACGCTCAAGACTCCTCCCTTCAAGTATTTCGATCGCTGGCCGTCCTTGTCCGTAACAGTCGCCTTGTTGGATATCTTGAAGGTGCTATCAAGTGAGCCGCAAATTGCTACGACCGTGGTGTGAGTCACTCATAGCGTTACATAGTATGGATGAATTGGTCTCACCTGTCAACGACTGCATGTAAGACTGGGACTCGTGCTCCCGCGCACGCGCAACGAATTCAAGGTAGATTTCCGTGATGGTATCTGCTGATACGCACTGAGCGTCGTAGTTCTGCGGGTCGTCAAAAGTCGAGAATGGTTGAAGGCCTTTGGGACTGGTTCCAAAAAAGGAAGATACCGTTCTGGGTCCTGTCAGTATTTCATCAAGTCTAGACAAGTACTCGAACGTGCGGCGGTGATATTCCAGCAGATGAAGTTCTGGATGGATCAGGTCAGTACAATACTACTCGAAGTATGAACTTACGTCTAATCTGTTCTGCCAGTCCACCTGATGTAGAGGAAGGTCGAAGTTCAATGATGAGATCAAAGAGATCCCGCGTCAACCCGCAGCGGTGGAGGAAAACGGGGATGCCGCCTGGTAACGGCGTGGTGAGCACATGGTACGTGATGGTGTATGTCAGCACGGTGAGCATATACGTCACTACTCACGCGGAATTTTCCAGTGTTCCCATGACTTCCAAAAGACGCTGCTCGTGGTTGCGCAGCAATAACCCGACGACCCACTGCCATTTGCCGCTTCTGGCTTACTCGAAGGTGTGACCAAGTTGGTCGTTTTTCTCTCTACCCGCTTGGTCAACACCTCCGACAGATCCCTTGTATCCGCCCCAGATCTCTTCAACCTACAAACGTTGCAGCGGATCTGCAAGCCCAACGCAACTTCATCTTGAACGACACCGTGCAGCTCACGAGCTCCAGTACCAGTCCACCCCTCCCAAGTGACTTCAGTGGATCGACACTGGGGACAACAGGCAAGTTCTGGATAGTAGAACGGATGGACGACATTGACCGATTTCAGGTACTGTACTTCTGGGTCGACATCAAACGTTCCTGATCGCTTCCGAAGATGCAGATAAGAGGGTGGGATGAATCGTGGGCCAAGCAGGGGCACATCGACGCTCAGTTTGGCGGGTGCATTCCCCTTCTTCCGTGGCCGCGTCTTCTCCCAGACGAAACTAACATATTCAACGACTTGCGACTCCCACTCGAGCTGGCACCGTGCACGAGGGTTCTTCCTGGACTCAGGTAAGTTACTCCACACATCCGCTCGCTGTTTTACCTTGGAACTAACATTAGTTCCAAGACATTCGAACGTCGGTGTTGCCGTCACTCACCGAGTTCATCCATTTGGTACGGAACGTTTCGCGGTTCTTGGGTTCGACAAGCGATGAGCTGCGAAGGATAGCAATGACCACCTGTGGCTCGAATACTGACATCTCAGGCGTTCGGAGGCGAAGCCAAGTAGGACTGTAGAAGGAAGCTCAGGGGTTGGTACAGTAGGTCTGAGCACTTTTTTAGCAATATATAGCATTCGTCCATACCCCCTGTCCTCCGAGTCCCGTCCTCCTGTCCTTCATCTCCGTCTATCACGTCTATTTAGTTCACTCCTCGCTGTTCCTTCAAACTGGCACGTCATAACATTGAATTACTACCATCTTGCACCCTCATTGACTCGACTAAACTTGTCATGTTGGTATGTTACAATATGCTAATGCCGATTTACAAGCCGAGTTGATATTGCTCGATAGGACCAACAACCCACATTTGAGGCCGAGACCTCCGCTGCCGCTGATAGCGCCAAGCAATCAATGCTGCACCAACCTGGCGAGAGCAGCTCGGCAACGATTCAACTTACGTTAGACGACACCGTGAAGAGTCTGAAGACGCAACATGACAACAGCTCAACTGACGTCATTGACCTTACGGGCTCGCCAACGAATTCGCGGAGTGCTACGCCTGGGTCATCCGAGTCTGTTGGAGCCAGGGAAGGCATGCGGGCACGTTCGATCTCCATAAAGGACTCGGAGTCACGGTACTATTTTGTCATTACATTGCTATTTACTGACTACCGCATCAGTGACAAAAAGATGGTGCGAGTGCACCAAGTAGATCTAGCAGTCACTTCATGTGTGGGACTGCACAAGATGCTCGAGCGAATGGGAGAAAACCATGGATTTCACAAAAATATAGTAAACAGGGTATACAACCGATCGAGCGGCCTCGAAGAAACTGACGAAATCTTGCATGCCATGCGGGAAGTGGCACAGGAGCGAGGAGAGCGGGAGATCCGGCATAGATCAAAGAAAAGGAAAGATCGCGCGTACGTATAATTAATCTAATCCAATATCTAAGTTCTGTCAATGCTATTACTAATGTTTATTGCGCATGGTTTATTCCCACTGCGCTTAGAATCTGACGGCACCGCACCCTCATCGACATCCTCCACCAGCAACTCAAGGCTCGATTTCTGTTCGGTCACCCCACCTCTGCATTCCGTGACGCTCACAGGTCAACTACATCCTGCCGTCGGTGAAGAAGTGGACGCTGCCACCCACTTTTGCGGCGGCGTCGAGTATGTGCCCTTCCCTATTGTACAGGTATTCCCCACTCCCCCCCAACCCTTCGTTGGTGTACATGAATCCCCTCATCCCCCCCGACGCGCCTTCACCATTGTATTCACTTAATGGCTCGAGACTGTCACCCACCTCGCCAGCTTCTCAGACGATGTCATCGTCACCTGCCTCCGCGAACGCTTCATGTCTGACACAATCTACACTAGCATTGGATCCTCCACCCTCGTTGCTGTCAATCCTCACAAATACATCACTTCAAATGCCGACTCAATTCTCCAAAAATACGCCGCAGAGTATCGGGACACGGCTGAGAACAAGGCTTCACTCCCGCCCCACATCTTTCAACTGGCCAATAATGCCTACTACCACATGAGGCGCACAGCCCAGGACCGGTCTCGATTCATAAGGTAAGACCTCACTCCCGCCTCACACCTTTCATCTCGCCAATAATACTTACTACCACATGAGGCGTACAGCCCAGGACCAGTCCCTCGCACGGCTCGTCACTTCCCGCAGCAGAATTTGTCAAAAGGGTCTTTTGGAGACGCTCGGATACTCTTCGATTCAGACGCATCTCGCTTTACAATTACTACTATCTCATGTACACCGGGTCATAGCGTTCAAATACGTAGCGTAGCAAATACATAGCGTATAAGAAATCTAGAAAGGAATTAACGAACACACCTCACAGCAGATAGCGTGAACCCTAGTAGTTTACGAGTACGAGACTACGACACATGCTTTAGTAATCTACCCCTTGGGAGGGTTCCCCGGGTTCCGACAGGCTACCCCTGCCGAATTTTTCGGCTCGCCTACCGGCTATCGACCCCTGCGCATGACCAATCTGCCTACAAATGAGGTCATGTTATGCCACTTACGATCACTGCCGCATCGGAGTTGCACGACGATTCAGTCAAACTCATGCAATGAGCGTTCAAAGTCACTTGCCAGGAATATCTTCAGGTCGTTTGATTTGTCCTGTCAAGAAACCTCTTCCGATGGGACTAAAGAAGACGAAAACATGTTTAAAATTTTGACGAGGACACCTACGAGTAACCAGCAACTGCCACTGGGCCAAGGTTCTTTGCTGTAGCGATGACTGGTACCGTCAGTGAGGTTCGTAGTGGAGAGGTTATGCCCGTAAAATTAGCCTGTTGGAGAGGTGATGGTGAGTGACCCCGTGGACGTGGCGGAGGGTATAACACGTCATAGATAGCCATTGAGAATCATCCACTCATCCCCGTTGAGAACTATCTTGGCACCCGCAGGCTCGAAGCTACGACACAACGCACGTCGTTATCATGAGGCCATGCTGCAGGAGTTACAGAAATGAGATGCTGGGCAAGGGAACTACTTGGTGGATATGAGAGCTTACGCCGACTTTGCCAACGACGACATCGGATGCTGTCCCTCCGAGGTTAGTTCCGGCGCGAGTCATCGTTGCACTGACGGAAAAAGTGAAAGGTCGTAGTAGACGTCAGAGCCATTATAGATCTCTTTCTAAAAAATCCTCAATTGTCAAAGGGCTAATCATTAAACCGTTGCGCAAACGTATACACTATCTTTCGACGGGAATTTAGAGCCATTCCTAAGCCTCAGCGCTACCATTGGCTGTGATGGTAGATCCAACTGATCTAAACGTCGCCCGGTTGAGCAAATGCGATGCACTCTTGCCGTACAAATAAATGCCTACCCATCCAAGAGCTCCAAGTAGGCCACACGGCACGTCGTACCGTCCCGATCCCTGATCTTCACCAACACAGACGGTTGAGAAAGTCTATCAAGAACCAACCTTAGTCAAGCGAACAAATACATATAACAACGGACACATACCTCAAGGTTTGTTTGCGGAGCGTCAAGTACTGTACGACGGGAATCGCACCGATCGCAAAGCCCTCGCCACGTAACAGCGAGACGTCCCCCGTCGTCACGTATCCAATGATGTCTGTCTGAGGAGGCTTGATTTCTCCAAGCTAGGAACAAGACAGAGGGTATTACCGTCTATTGCACATGAAGAAACGAGGGAGATACAATACCTCATGCTCGTTTGCCTCGCTCGAATCACCCCAGTTAGCAGCACCTTGACTCTGTTTCCCAAACGTCTTGATCCATTTGCGTGCTTCAGGGTCGTCCATCTTGTAGATAATCGCCATGTCAGTCGGTGCACCTCTCCGTACCATCCTCGCGCGAACCATCACGAGTGCCGAACGCATCAAATCCTCCGCAGATAACGACACATCCAGAGGCGCCATGTGGTTCTTTGACCGCAACTTGTTTATTTCGCACAGGAACTGCGCTGGCGTGACGAACGTGTTGGAAAGTATCGTAAAGACTCGAGGTCCTCGCAGAAGCCAAGGCTGAACGTCAGAGCTTTCCTCGTCTACTCGCATCGCGTCGGGGTTCTCTCGTTGTGTCGTCACCAACCCTTCATCTCCTTGTCCTCCGCCCCTCGAAGTCTGCGTCGCACTTGGCTTCTCCAACCCAAGTACAACACCCCAATCGGCACGCCAGGGACTCCTCGTCCCCAACTTCTCATAGTTGGGTTTCTTCGCGGGAGGGGTTCTTTCCCAACGCGCTTTCTCTTGCTCAGCACGATCGTTGGTGCCAACGTCGTACGCAGTAACGAGGGGATAGTCGTTTGGGAACCCACTAACGCCAGCTTCAAAGAACTGTTTCATACGTTCTCGTTGACCAGCAAATCGGGTTCCCGTGTACAGAAGGGAAGAGAGGAAAGCCATAGCCCAGCCTGCAGGGAACAGCAATGTCCATCCATGGATACCTTGTGAGTTATCGGATTGTGATGTTGAACCTGAGGAAACTGGAGGAGATGGTTCGACAGAACGTTGGACGAGGAGAATGGGAATTCGATCGTCCTGACGGAGAGGATCGAGCGGGGTACCTGGAACGAGGTTCTACAAATCGATAGTGTGTAAGGAAAACAAAGAAATGGAAGAGTGATACCAGCCTTGGAGCGCCTATCATCAAGATCCTTCTTCTTGTACTTGGGCTTCTTGAGACTTCCCCGTTTCTCCTCATCCCAGATCTCGCTCTGCGCTATAAGAGCTGTGGGGATGATGAAGGATGGGGACAGTTGGGTAGAAGGCTGCGCAACGTCAGGGTAATGAGGTTTGGCATTCTTTGGAGGAAACCTGCAAAAAGCCAAGTCAGTATTCAACACTACGTCGAATAATTGACCATACTTCAGACGAGGATCGAGAACTTTGAGCCCGATCACCATCCCACGTGGTGTGCTGTCAGAGGTCTGTAGATCAGTCAACGAATCCCAAAACTGGGGATTCCGCAGACATCAGAAACATGTTGGCAGCTCAGTCAGAATCTCCCAACCTTCTTGACGTCCTTTCTGTCGTCGTTGGCAACAGGGGACAAAGCTCCTTTGATGACTTGGCTCGATTTGGGTCCCATAATCTCGAAAGCATTGATACACCCTCTAAGATCTGCAATTTCGATCTCTGCGTGCACCTGTGGATCTTTCTTCTTGCTCTGATCCAGGGCGTACGAAGCCGAAGCTTGCAGTGACTCAAAAACGTCTTCAAAAATAGCTGGATGACAACGGACCCAGACGACCCGTAGGCCATTATTGGGTGCAGGTGATGCGCTGTCGTCCGTCTGCTTTTCCTTGCCTTTTCCTTTCCTCTTTCCTTTTCCTTTATCTTTTCCTGGCTGTGCAAGAGGTTCATGGGTGGGGGATGAGTTGTCCTCATGAAACGATGGCTGCCACAAGACCGTCATAGGACCTAGCAAGGCAAAGGGATAACTCCCATGTTTGTACACATGAGTCTCGCAAGCGCGGCCACCCGTCATACAACTATAATAAGCGTCAATAACTGGAAACGAGTCAAATACACATCACAAACCGTTTCATTGCAGAAACTTGTGGATCAATGCATTGTTCGAGCGCTGCTTGGAGGAGTAGTTGTGGTCCTTTGAGTTCTATCGTGGCATAATAAGACGCGTCATGTAAGATAGACCCATGCATCGATGCGCGGTGGGATGGTCGAAATGCCTTTTCGGTAGGGGTCACAGCCTGAGGGGAGGATCATCAATTTGTGCGCATTTAAACGTTGCATAAGACATACAAGTCGATACCCCCACATAGTCTGCATCTTGGCCCGTTTGGCATGCCACACATGTGTCTCCAGCCATGACTTGTCACCTAAAATCGGGTTTTCGAAATTCAATATACAAGAGGATGACGACCAACGGAACGTACGCTGGCGTTTCAAGAAAGCCTCGGTCCGAGTGATTTGGTTCGCTTTCCCTCGTTTAGGTCGACCGAGGAGTCGACGTTTATTGGCGTCCATCTACAAGATGATGCGCATATGCAGTACCCAAGGTCAAGATAGACCTACCTCTGCACGCGCCTTGTCTCGCAAGCGCATAGGAACGCGTCGAACATCGTGACTGGCTGCCCTACGCCGAAGGTGTCGAGGCAGCGTTTGCCACGCACGATGCGTCGAGCTTCCACTAGAAAGCATTGTCAAGAAACCATGAATGGCTAAGCGTAACCTGGTGACATGCCTAGCTGTCTTTATTGCCTTTTGCATCGCATCGATCTCGTACGCACGCGCCTGGATGATTGTTGGCAACCGCAACCATTTGGAGAATAAAACAAACGCACCTCTGCAAACCTCTCCACGTCTATAGAAGCTGGCAAACCCTGCATAGCTAATCACACTATCAGCGCCGCCCGACGACAGAATGGAGCGCGGGAGTAGTACGTACAGTCGAACTGAACTGCCGTCTTGGAAGGACCTGTAGAAGATGACGCTACAGCGTTCGCCTGGTTGGTTGTGAGGGTGGGACCACTTGCAGCGGGTGTCTCCTGAACTGCTATCGTGCGTGCATCGGCCATCTTGAGTTTCTTGCGCTCTCGCGCGCTGGGCTCACCGGCGTCGTCATTCTTTCGTTTTGGCGGCATCGTCCCTCAGTCGACGTCGCAGTCGTAAGTACTTACAATGGTTGTGGTCACATCTCGGTCAATTAACCGTCCAATACGCGAGCTGTCCGGCTAACGCCGAGCCATAACACGCCTTCGTTCTCTACAGACCACAATGGCCTCGACAATGCGCTCCCTCTCGCTTTCACGAAACCTCGTCCAGCGCCCGAGTACAAGGACAACCACACACAGGAGGCACCTCTCCACCTCGCCCATCCTCCGCAACGACGCTCCATCCTCGCCCAATCTCGGAACAGTCTCCAGTGCAAAGAAACCCCTCGGCGGGTTCCGTGGCGGGTTCGGGTTTCGCATTGCTGGTCTTGTCGGCCTTGTGTGTACTGATATTGTCCATTCTATCGGGGGATGCGGTTGTGTTATGTAGGATCATCGGTTTCTTATTTGGTTTCTCGCTCGCATCGACATATGCTGCGTATCACCTCCTCGACGAATACAAGGCTGCCTCGGCAGCGTTGCAGGCCAGCGTCGAAGAACTCCAAGCCACTACTGCCAAGGTATGGTAGCGAGTGATGACGGTCCCCCACATGTTCATGTACCTGGGTTCCTTACAGGTGACCGCACATGTGCGGAGAATCGAAGCGGTGGAAAAGGACTTGAAAGCGCTGTCTCACAACTCCGCCAGTAAAGACGACTTGTCGCGGGTTCGTGCAGAAGTGAAAAAATTATATGACGGCCTGCATATAGGTATGTTCTCCCTATGCAGGGTGTTGGCCTCGCCTGATGACTTTGTCCCACAGAATTCCTCGATTTGAGAAATCATGTGTGGGGGATGCGTAAGTGTATGCTTGTCGCGGCACTACCTTGTCCTTCCTGACCTTGTACCACGTGATAGAACAAGATTTACATGCGTTAGCTAAAAAGGAGGCGACACCTGTCCGTGAATAGAGCATACCCTAGTTGTTGACGATGCCTATTTATTTCTGCACTTTGTCCGAGTGCAGCTTTGACATGGAGGCTTCACTGATACTAGAGCCACATAACACCCACTACCGCTCACAACTCAGCTTCAACTTTGTAGGTTGCACCTTCGCGTTAATATCACCTCCTTAAAGTGGAAAACCATGGTACCATGCAAATGGTGAGTGTCCCCTGACCATCAAGGAACCCAAACAGGCACTGTTACCCAAGCCTTTCTGGATGCCTGTAGTGTCATGCCGCGGGGGACCCTCCGAATCATGTCCTGGATGATGCGTGATGTTCTTCATGACGTCGACCTAAACACTCACCCCTTTCCAACTGGACGACACTAAGTAAAGACTGTCATTGCAGAAATCAAGATACCAAAGGACCGACAGCGTGAAGAAAATGGTAGAACTTGACATGCCACTATCGTACTGGGGTATAATGAAGTGGATATGCTCGCAGAGCAGAGCCGTCGTGAAGAAAGAAAAAGAACAAAAATGTAGCTACCCAAGGCAACAATTTCATAAATCGCAAACCCGAAATCCAAATTCATTGTCCTGGTCATTCAACTTGAACATCGACTTTATGACGTCCTAGTAGACAGGAAAGTGATCAGCAGGAACAATTTGGCAACAGCATCGATAACTCCGGACCTATTGGCCCCTAGACAGGGCTCTTCTCAGAGCGTTTTTCCACTCGCTTGGAGATCGTGATGATGATTGGCGGCTGGCAGAACGTATCAGAGGTGTCAGCCTATGGCAGCCAAAGCAAGGCACGCACCCTCTTGGCGCGCTTATCGATGAGTTCTTTGCCGATTTTGAACGTGCGTTGATGCTCGATGTCAGCACAAAGATGCCCACGAGCGTTGAGTCTGTACGGGGGGATTAGTCGTGGGGTTATGCGACGTAGAAGGGCTGACTGACGCGGCAAGGAAGGTGTTTGCGAACACTGGGTTTGGTGTGATGTCAAGTGGTCAATGTTTTTGATTGTTACAAAGATGACGAATGGAGCACTCACCTCCAGGCATAGATACGAGTAGACCAACCCAGGCAACTGGGCATGGAGTTGAATGTCAGCCTGTACAGATTAACAGAGAAGCTTACAATTTGATTTTGTCAACCAATACTGTGACCAAGTCAGGAGAGACGTTCGCAGAGAGGGAGATGAACACTCACGACAAGAACGGTAGCAACGTTAAAGAGGCTGTTGAGGGGGGTTTATTGGTCCTATAACCTTCATGTCGACAAAATATGTAACACACCTCGTCACAGAACCCGTTTCTGCAACGAGCCGCGTTAGCTTAGGTCAATGCACTATAGGGGAGACTGACCAGCTACCAAGAGGAACAGACGGGCGACGCGTCCGAAGACACTGCGAAGACGATCCATGTATGCACCTCGATAAAAAAGAGAACCACGCACTCTGCTACTTCTGTGGGTGTTTGATATCTAAGATAAAATGCAGTCGTGATGCTGATCGCCAGATCACAGACTAGCCCAGAGATGATTACAAGAGGGAATATCCAACTACTGCTGAGCTGACTCGTCAGATCGGCAGTTGCGTTCGTAAAGAATACACTCGCTGCGCCCAAGGCAGCCGTGAACGAGAAAATACAGAAAATGAAGAATACGAATGCCAACATGTGGTTGTTGGACATATTCAGGATACGATGGGTAAAGAAACACTGACATGTTTTTGGTCAATACCGTGACAGGAGGAGAGGTAGGGAGGATGGTGACTCACTCGCTCAAAAAACAAGATCACAGCACCAAAGACATTAGAAATACCAAAAAGAATGGTGGCGTAATCAGCCACGGATGCGTCCCCGGTGTCTGCTTGCCCGTTTGCCCAAAGCCAAGCAGCCATACAACCGAGGTGCGAGAGCAAAAGAAACCTGTTCAATCGCGAATTCAGAAACTGATCATCCTAGATCGCAGTCCTTTTACTGACAAAATCAGTGAGACCTATGGGATCTCTCATCAGCTCTTTTCACCCATTAAGCAGTCGGTTTCCAGCGGACGTAGACGACTCACCAGGACGCTCAACAACCAT
>JBBPQT010000604.1:0-13280 GCA_038092715.1 Boletus smithii | reverse complement strand
TGATGATGCTTTCAGATCAACGTAATTTCGGATTCGGGTGCGATCTCGGAGTCTATCGTTCGTAACTTGACCGAAGCTGGTGGCGGTCAGTCGGATATATAGCGCCTTCGGATATTGAAAATATTAAGTAAGACGGGAAGAAAAGAGAGATGCCATGGAAAATGTAAATGTACAATTAGGAATAAATTTTTGGGACGGCGTCCATCGCTGGTCTGATAAGGGTGCCCATGTCAGAGAGAATACATATTACATCGACCTGACCAGACCAAGATGTTTGTCCGAGTCGGTACCTCGAGCGAAATAGTTGCCAGTGTCTTGGCTACTGCGTCGAGATTATACTTTATAGTAGAGGCAACCACGGCGAATTTGCCTCTATTCCGAACGTTCGAAGAATGTGTTATTTTGGTGGACACAATTGCACGGGCTGTATCGGATCCAGGGGGTATTTTACGTTTTTACTTCAATTGGGACGAGTGCTCTATAGGATGGTGACCGTTCCAGAACCACCCCGGCGCCGGAAGTAGTGGAAAATCGTAGTTGGCGGAATCCAGGTGAGAACCGATTATGATGACTGGCACTTTGATACCATGATTTGGTCTGGATCGCCCATGAGTAGGATCGAAGCGGGGAATTACGCTAATCATGCGTAAACGTCTCGAGGGATAGGTGGACGCCCGGTGTTGCATCCGCGACAATCTAGCGCGTGATGAGGAACAGAGCTAGATCGACGGCCCAGCCCCAGAAAACTTACTTTGAGGACTTTGTTGTGAACCCATCGAGAGCTTCGAGCGCCATACTCGGAGCGGTAATGACGATTGTAAAAGGTCGGTAGGTTACCGAAGTTGTGTGCCAACTCTTCCACCTTCAGACTTTGTTGATCTTTTCATGATGCCAAAGGTCGGGCCATTCTGCAGTAACGTGGCCATTAACTGGGTAGATGGGCGCCGATCAAGAAGTCCCAACCCCTCCCACACACACACAAAAGCACGCACCAACATGGTTGTTTGAAGAAACCGTCGACCGAAGAGGTTTTCGTGTCCGGTGAGATCCGTGAATGCCGGGTCGTAGTTTGTCGCCCTCCGTCATCCACACGGGTTCTGTCCCAGAGACTTTTAGAAGTCGTGGCTCATCGAAGATTGCGGCATAAACAGGATCGACACGTATGACCTCCACAGGATCATCATTGTGAGCAGCTAATATCCGCCTCTGTAATATCGACGTTGCCCTGGAGGATCTGCTGACTCTGAGAGCAGACGCGGATACGAGCTGGAGTAGAGCAAGGGTCTTTATCGTGGGGTTGAGTGATATGCCCAAGTGGATCAACTCACCGTCTTCCGAGAAGCTCTCTTCAACAGTACATGCTTCGCATTTGCTCCTAGCCGCGCGCAGTCTCAAGGGTTGAGTCCAGGTCATCAAGATCACAGGTCTTGTACCAGTCCCTGACTGGCAGTGAGTGAGAGGCCACATGGTTTTATACCAGGCACGTGCATCGTTAGAGTTCGGCAGCCGTGGGAGAATGTAATTATTAGTAAGCAGGGTAAAGGCAGCCGACGAGACGAGTCGTTCAACGACGACAACTTCCCGCCCAACCCCGTCAAGAGCGATGCCACCACCGCCGTTTTCGTCCTCACATAACCAGCCTTTATTTCCCGCCCTTTACCTTTACCCTCTCAATGACACCTTCGTTCCAAAACACATCGCTTTAATAGGTGGCCAGCGCGTCAAGATTGGCCGTCAAACCAACGCTAAAACCGTACCTGCCGAACGAAACGGTTACTTCGACTCAAAAGTCCTCTCTAGACAGCATGCAGAAGTTTGGGAGGACATTGGCAAGGTACGTCCCTTTTACTTTATCAATTCCTCTCTTTCTTCCCTCTTCTTCCCAGATCTTCATCAAAGACGTCAAGAGCTCTAATGGCACTTTTATCAATGGTGAACGTCTCAGTCCCGAAGGCGTAGAGTCCGAGCCCTTCGAACTAAAAAATGACGATATCGTGGTATGCTTCTCTGTTCTTTTTCTCATCTCATGACTTAATCGAATCTTGCATAGGAATTCGGCATTGACATTATTGGCGAGGACAACAAAACTACTATCCACCACAAAGTCGCAGCACGTGTTCTCTGCGTATTTACGGAGGAGGACGCCCAGGACGCTGCCCGTGTAGAGCGCATGCAAAGTCCCCCAATCGTCCACGGTGGTCCTTCTCAGCCAAGCACTTCTGGTGCTTCCTCTCAATTTTCGTTCGCACAGGGTCAGCCCGTCCCTTCCGCACAACGTCGACCAACATTACAGTCTCAAGCGCTCGGCGGGATGGGCGGGATGGGTGGGATGGGTGGTAGTATGAGGCCTCCGGGTAAAAGTGGTCTCAGCTTTGACCATATCCTCAGCCGTCTACAAGGCGAGCTCCAGAAAAGCCGTGAGACCGGCGCCGAATTGCACTCGTTAACGTCCGCGATAAACGACATTCACGACACTTTGGGCGGTGCTGTAGTGAGTCATCACCACCTTCGCCAGGTCAACCCCTCCGTTGACGACTTCTCTCACAGCCACCGAACGTCCCACATTTTCCTTCCAACCTACCCCCTGTCCGTCCTCCACAATCACAACTAGCGCATGAACCCACACAACCCACCGATTCCGGATCTGTTCCGGTCACCACGCTCAACGAGCTTCGTACCGAACTTCACGAGACGCAAGCATCTTTGGCAAGTCATGTCGACAAGGTGCGTGCCCTCGAGGACATACTCGCTGAGCACGAAGTCATCAAGACCGAGGTCGCTTCCCTGCGCGAGCTCATAGATGAACGAAAACGTGAGCTCGAGGTGTCCCGACGTACCGCAGGCTCTCCATCCGGACACCATGATGCTCAACACCACGATGACTTGCGCAACGGCAGTTATCAAGTAGACGACGACGATGTCGCTAGCATCCACACAATCATTCCACATGGCTTGGAGAGAGTGGAGGAGGAAGATGAAGATCAATTGGTCCTTGAGGATGAGGATGACGAAGACCGTCGACGTCGTCGAGAGGAGCTTGGACGTCCGCGGACTCCTGAGCCCACTGGAATGGGTATGGTGGAGGATGACGAGGATTCCCCTGACACGAAGCCCAGACATCGACCACCATCACCGCTACAACAATCGCATGATACTGCGTCTGCTGCTATTGACGAGTTGGCTGAGCGGTTGTCGGCGCTCAGTGGACGGATAGACACAGCAGTGGAGTTCAACAACTCCCTCCAAGCACAGCACACCGCCGCTCAAACGACTATATCGCAGTTGCAATCCAAGATTGTAGCATTGGAAGAACTCGTACAGGCAACCCAGTTACAGCTGCAGCAACAAAACACTGCCCAGGAAGCTGCTCAGGCGGAGATCCTCAAGGCCGTTCGCGAGCCTCCGAGCGATCCCGAGCGAGAATCCCTGACAGCAATGCTCGACGAATGGAAGAAGAATGTTGAAAGTCAATGGAGTGCCGTCCAGGAGGAGTGGTCGCAAGAAAGGGAGAGGCTTAGCAAGGTGAAGGAGGAATGGGAAAGCCGAGCACGGACGCTGGAACTGTCATTGGATGCCAAGATCAATGCAGGCGTGGCATCGCTCATGGCCTTGCAACGCCAGGACCGGTTTCCGAACGGAGATATCAAGATCAACGGAAGTGGTGGTCTAGTTACACCACCAAGTCCTGTCAGTGTTGCCTCGAATCCCGGTCGGACAAAATCACGACGTCGTCGATCAAGCTCCTCTCGAAGTCGTTCGAGATCGAGCTCACCCATTTCGTCGATTGAGATGATAGAAGGGGTGGTCAATGGGGACCATGACGAGTCCAACCCGGGTTCGCGACGTGTGTCGGATCAATATCGACGATCGCGATCACCTTCTCCATCACTAGTGGAAAGCGAACCAGAGTCGTGCAGCCAAGTGCTCGAACGTGGTGCTCAGTATCCAATTACGCCTGCCCCGTCGGTGAAGAACTCTCCCGAGCAGCCATCATTAAACCATCCCTTGGTTATTGTGGAATCGAAGGCGGAGATACCGTTGCGCACGCCTGGGGCTGTTGGTCATCTCACAGTCTCACATCTGTCACTTCTGATCACGCATTTCTTTCAGTTCCATCTGAATTTGACGACAGCCGTAGGCGTGATGGTTGTCAGCATTGCGACGGCAGCAGTACTATGGCGAGTGAAACAGGATTAGGTCGTAAGAGTATGGAATCATGGACTGTTTTCAATGGCACTCGTTATGACCAATTCTTCTGGTTTGATTACTTTATTATTCTTTTCTCGCTGCTTTCGACACTATTTGTGATTTGTGAATAACCCTATGCAGCCCTTGTTCGTTTTAATGACAGCACGACCATGTCCGTTTTCCGTACGATATGCTGCTGGTCGACTCGAATGAAGAAATTGCGTACCAAGTGGTGATTGTGCGCTCCACGCCGCTCAAGGTCCGCAGTGGTATGGGCAAGCCTAAACCCATAAGGTATCCTTGGGTGGTTCTCTCTCTCAGCCGAGCTCGGGCTTTTGACGTGACCGGTTGTCATTTGTAAGCATTTGTCAGCCGGATGGCGTCGATGAACGATGACAGCAAGGATAAAAGCCCTCGAAATTTCTGCTTCTTTAGACACGACCACACCCAGATCCTTACTTTCATACCATCACAATGACGGTCACTTACGATTTATCCAACGGCGACCATCCGCTCAAGCGACAGCCCTCCCGTGTTGATGGCTTCGGCACGCGCGCAATCCACGTCGGATCAGAGCCGGACCCCGAGACGGGTGCAGTCATCCCCACGATATCCCTCAGCACAACTTATAAGCAAGACGGGGTCGCAAACCACAAGGTACGTCTTTTGATTGTCGCGATCACGACATCCTGCTCACTCATGGCATAGGGCTTCGAGTACTCCCGTTCTGGGAACCCTAATCGGCAAGCGCTAGAGACCGCCCTTGCTGCGTTGGAAGCGGGAGGCGCTGATGCGATCACATTTTCGTCGGGTTCGGCTGTCACGGCCACCCTCATCCAGGCCGTGGGACCGAATGCGCACATTCTCAGTGTGAATGACGTCTACGGCGGCACCGCTCGCTATTTGACACGAGTTGCTCCAGAGCTTCAAGCGCTCGAGACGTCCTTTGTCGATCTCGAGGGTGCCGATGACGATGCTATTCTGGCAGCGTTCCAATCGAACACCAAGGTATGTTATCCGCTTGTAGCTTCGTGTAACTGGTCATTCATGCTATCCGGGTCCCGGATCTCCTCAGCTTATTTGGATAGAATCACCCACGAATCCTACGCTTCGGCTCGTGGATATATCCCGGATCGTCTCGCTCGCACGATCACACCCGTCCCGGCCTCTTGTGGTTGTCGATAACACATTCCTGTCTCCATTTTACCAATCGCCTCTCCTTCTCGGAGCCGATATCGTCACGCACAGTCTCACAAAGTACGTCAATGGTCATACGGACGTGGTCATGGGCGCTGCGATTCTCCCCGCCCACCACGCCCCACTCGTACAAAAGTTGCGTTTCCTCCAGAACGCACACGGTGCAATTCCGAGTCCGTATGACTGCTGGCTGCTCCAGCGTGGTATCAAGACGCTCCATCTGCGGATGAAAGCCCATGGGATCAATGCATTGAGGGTAGCGCAGGCCTTGGAGCGCTCGCCGTTGGTCGAGGAAGTGATATACCCTGGATTAGCGTCACACCCACGGAACGCGCTTGCCTATCGTCAGTTGGCGCCACATGCCAAAACGTTTGTCGATGCGTTCCAAGGCGAACGCAAGGATGACGAAGGGGGTTTCCCCTATGGCGGTATGGTGTCTTTTCGTATTCGAGGGGGTGCACTGGAAGCGAACGCGTTCTTGACCGCAACGCGGTTGTTTACGTTGGCGGAGTCGCTTGGTGGGGTGGAGAGTTTGAGTGAGTTACCTGCGCGGATGACGCATGCTGGTATACCCGAAGCTGAGCGCGCTGCGCTTGGGATTGGAGAGAATTTGATTCGTTTGTCTGTCGGAGTGGAGGAGACGGTGGATTTAGTGAGGGATGTCGAGCAAGCGCTCAAGGTGGCTGTTCAGCGTCAGTGAGAGTAGACTTGGGTTGTAGAACTTGATGGGGGGTTGGTTGTCAATTGCTTTCGAACCGTTGACATCATACATAGACATGAAATCACTTGTTGTAGGAACATTGTATAACACAAATTCGTTTGCGACCTTGAAGCTTCACATATGTGGCGTCGAGGGATTGAAGTTTAGTACTGCGGACAAGGCGTTTCATTTTTCCGAGTGGGCTGATGAGTACCAACAGCTAGAATTTGAGGGTTATCGATTCATCGATTCATCCTTCACGGTGGAGTTGCCCAGCATATATTTAATTACAGCACGGAGATCGTTTCATGCATCCAGTTGTGATAATTTAGCGTTAGACAATTAAAGTGTAGCTATGTAGACTCGTCGCATTACGTCGTTCTCCAGCCCACCCAATTGTATTCATGAACAAACGTCTCCCCGTTTGTGTTCATATTTGTTCGTGTTCGTATTCGCGTTCGTCTCCACACCCTCGACCTTACCCCCACCTACCTCGCCGCTCTCACCCCCACCCCCAACGCTTGCCCTCCCCCACCTACTCCTGTTCGCGTACAAACACAGACACGAACGCTTGTCGAAGCGTTCGTGTTCTCCGTTTCTTAGATCACTTCCATGTACACTAGTTAATGGCAGTTCCATGGTAATAAGAACGAATATACTATTAGTACTCCTCATTTTGCGCGCTCGACCATCAAATTGTTGTGCACTGATTATTTGTGCATTTTGACATCCATATCGCATGAACAGAAGTGCAGCTGGAAGAAAACCTTTGTCAGCAAGCATAGCCACCACGTTGGGTAGACGGACGTTAGAACGAAATTTTCTTTTGGCGTCCGCACGTGGGGACTTGGCCGTTACTACCGTTCGCCCTCACACTCGAAGCGGCGGTGGGAACTGTATTGCTACCTGGGAATTTGTTCAGCGATCCCAAGGCTTGCGAACTGAACATGGGTAATCTCTGGCTGCGCACGACGGCGAGTTTGATCCCTTTCTCGGAGCGCGTCTCTTGTTCGGTTCTCCAGTACTACTTACTACTACCTGAACTTTGGCCACCATGACTCGGGCCGCCAAGCTTGCACCCATCTCGCTCTTCCTTTCATTCGCGTCTGCGTCTGTCTTGTACCCGGCCTCTCAGAGTCAACACATCCTCCAGGCCAACGACGTCGAGATGAGCGAGGCAAATATCGAGTTGTTTAGTATCAACCGCATGTTAGCTGCCCATGATGATGATCCTGTCGAGGTCATGCGTCTCCTTGATCCTGATTATGCCGCAACGCTCGACGAACCACGGCTGCTTGAGGTCTTTGGAGCCGAACCGGTATGGATGACGGAGGGCGACAAGTTACGGCTTAAGAAGCAGGGGCTTTCGTTCATGGATCTCACCGGACGTGAGGACATCTTCAGGTCGACGATTTCAACTTCGGATAAGCAGATTGGTATGTACTGCATGATGTGGCGCCCCCCGGTTTCGAGGGAACTCGATTACTGAACGCGTCACTGTAGAGTGGCCCGAGCTTCGGTACCAAGAAAAGGTCAATGAGATCACCCAAAGTCTAAAGATGGAAGAGATGGTGTACAATCTCGGTAATCTGACATCCTTTTTCAATCGTTACTACCGCTCCGACTACGGAGTACAGAGCTCCCGGTGGATCTACGACAAAGTACTCGAGGTTGGTTTTCCAGGATCTCCAATGTCACCTCCTGATCTTGTTCGGTTTTCTGACCATGTATTAGATTGTCGCAGACGCACCTCCCGGCGTGCATGTCTCTCTTGAGACGTTTACTCATACCTTCCCCCAACCCACCGTGATTGCTCGGTTTGAGCCTACGCGTGGAAGATCTCGACCAAACCCTGGGATCAAAATGCCGCTCGTCATCCTCGGTGCCCACCAAGATTCCGCCAACTATGCCTTTCCACTCCTTCCAGCACCCGGCGCGGACGATGACGGTTCTGGAACGGTGACGATTCTCGAAACGTTCAGAGCGCTCGTCCACGCTGGTTTCAAGCCTGAGTGTCCGGTCGAGTTTCATTGGTACGCTGCAGAAGAGGCGGGACTTTTAGGCAGCCAAGATGTCGTCGCGGAATACGTCCGTCAGCGCAAGGACGTCGGGGCCATGATTCAGTTTGTGAGTATGTCTACTCCCTGAGAGATGAGGGGGGATTGTTGACACGAGGAGATTATCCTCTAGGACATGACAGCATACGTGCCCAAAGACGCCGAACCCACGGTGACGTTCATCACCACTGACGTTGACACGCCATTGACGGACTGGGCCACGAAAATGGCTGTTGAATATACTTCTTCTGCCGTCGCTGGTGCGAAATTGTTGTATGTCGCCATGTCCACCCTGATATTGCGTGATTGACGTTGGTCATGTATGTGCGTATAGTGCGGGTGCAGGTTCGGATCACATGGCGTGGCACCGCGCAGGTTTTTCGGGGATATTTGCCACGGAAGGAGATCCGTTCCGGACGTTCAATCCGTACATACACACGGCAGACGATCGGATGGACTTGAAGGATGGCGAGTTCTCGTTCGAGGTATGTCGTTGGTGTCGCGTTGGCGTCCGATAGTTGAGCTTATATCTGGCGACATGAAAGCACGCGCTCGAATTCGCAAAGGTGGCTGTTGGATTTGCGGTCGAATTGGGGGGATGGGTGGACTAGACGCTTGGATGGGGGTGCGATCTTTGAGCAAATGTGTCCTTGTATCACTTCGATGTTGTCGATGCATCTCAACGGTCCAGCGAGTCGTACGGTTGCCATCTCGCTCCTGGTATTGATTCAAAACTGGATGTCACACACACGCGTCTTCAAACCACCAAGCTAGCTTACAATGGCACCAAGAGATCCATGGACGGCACTATGCGCTGACAGACTTGGAGTGCCTAAACCAACCCGTGCCGAATAAGGTACTCGTGGAGGATTTCATCCCAGGAACAGGCATCTTTCTTCTCGATGTTTAGTTCCTCGGGTGCAGGCCACGGGTAGACGGGTGCATTGTAGAAGGATATCTTGCTGTAAGGTTGTCTAAGTAAAGCGAGGGAACGCACTTCCCATCGATGCCTGCAAGACACAAACGATGAGAAAAAAAAGAACACGGTTTTGTTGGAGAAACGAAAGACGGTTCACCACTCACGCCTTGATTTACGTAGGTATTCTAAAGGACCAAATGGGATGGTGTATGAATGGATCAAAGGAGAAAGTGGACTCACCTCCTCGATCGTAAATTAATGTTAGCTACACCTTGGTGGACCCGCGGGGCTCGCGTAGTCACTACATATGCCTGGTCTGGTATACAAGTCGATTGGGAGAAACCATCGTTGAGGATGTAGAAGCTGTATAGATAGGACCAGCTGTGAAACGATGATATCACAAACAGCCGGTCGTATTTCACCTGGCGGCTTCCAGTTTGGTAGTCTGCCCAACTGACGGCCCCCGCGTGTCGTTGACGTATGTGGGCCTTGAGGCCTTGAGTGAGGGGTTGGCGGGGTCTGGAATGATCATTGCGCCTGGTGTGGAACAAGTTGAACGAAGCCCAGTCTAGAGTGTACGTGAGAGACGGGACAAACTGCATTCAATGTACAGCGAAACACGCGTCTTGTGGTACACGCGGGCGAACCGGTGACCACACAAGGAAGCGTCGTAGACTGGGTCTACATAGCTCCTTACCACGGGGGCTCTCAACCAATTTCATCAGCGTCCCAGAGTTCGACGACCTGAAAGGTCAGTAGCATCGGAGGACCGGGTCTGAATGGCGATCTTTCCAGTCTTCATAGTTATGAATTGAATGTGGCGTGTGTATTGGCAAGTACGGAGGCGTTCGCGCCGACCTGGACCGAAAGGAGGTACTGAAAGTTCTCGGGAAAAAAAATGGTACTATTCTTCATTCTTGATCGAAGGGTTGAAATTGCCATGAGAAGGAATGCCATTAAACTTGGCCTTGATATCCTCGCGCACGGTGTTGGAGACGTCCTCGTTCTTAGGTCGGACCCCCCCATACTTCCTTGAAACTACGTTGGCAACTGGTAATCACGAAGAAAAATATGTTTACTACGGTGTATCACCTCCATAGCTCACGTTGACGGTAATGTGTGTTTTTGTAGTCTTGAAAAAAAGCGTCTGTATGTAGTTGTAGACGTTGGGAGTCCCTCGAGTGCACGGATGGGTGTCACCTCGTTGAGAGAACTGGCCTGAACATCCTTCCCGAGGAGTGCGCTGTACGTCTCTTCAGAATAACATATTTGTAGTATCGGAGGAATGATTTGAACGCTGCGAGAACCAGTACTCCTCCAGTAAGATGTGGTCTGTCTTGAACCCAAATGCAGCTTCATTGCCATCGCCGAGAGAATATAATGGGCCCTTGTCTGGCCTATGACCACTAGTGGTAGTCACTGCCTTTGTAACCCTGTACGTTGTCCGCCTGATTGGCACCGGATATGAGCGTAGTTAAACGACCACTGACACTTGGTACGATGTGATGCCCACCAATTATATCCTCCAGCTCGCGGGTATGGTAGAGGTCAAACGCGATAAGACGTCTGCCGCGCAGTATATAACTGTCCCGGAGTTTGACCAGTCTGGTGACCAGACTAGAGCTTGACGGACATTTGTACTGAGGATGACTGCGTGAGGTGTTTATGTACTTGATGCATCTTTCCTTGTTTACTGCTGTCCGACGTTTTTTCTCTATCCAAGATCCATGGAGGGTTCTATACTTCACAGGTAAGCACTGCGCATTTCGATGATGGGCGTGAACACACCGGGTTCTGTACTGACACCGCATGCACCAACGGCAGAAGTTGTCACGTGACTCACGTCAGATAGTAGATGGTAACCCAAGTGCTCAAACACCGGAGTGGATCACATTTGCCATGTTTCTTTTCAACTGTGATGATGCTTACATCGAGGGCATCATGATTCAAATATTCACCCCGGGGCCCGGACATCGCACGAGAAGTTCAGAATTCACGATAGACACAACGCAGGCGTCAGAGACCCCAATACGACCTCACTAATAGTTGTTGTACATCGCCAATCCTATTGACCATTTTCCCCAACCTAAAAGACCCAGCTAAGATCATCGAAAGGGGTGACAGCAGTAATAGATCTCACCCGAAGTGCTCTCTCTCCCTATCGAACGGCACTTGCTGCAACCTTGATTCCAGTAAGTTTATTGTCAACAAGCTAGATGAAGAGATATCCATACCCCTCTGGGTGCACATCACGCCACAACGTCGAGCTCGTACCAGTAGTAGTAAAAGTCGGTCGCAACGCCGTTGTCATATAGGTTGTAGCAGGTGTTGGACCCGAGGGTCACATCGGAAGCGCAATTGTCGTAGTCGACGCACGCGTAGAGCACCGCGGGCAAGGCATTGGGATTGTGAAAGTAAATGGACTTGAAGGCGGCAGCGTACTCCCCTTCATCTTTAGGGACCTCCGAGGTGATGGCGACCTCACACGACCCCGTGCAGTCTTGATCACTGCAGAAAACGAACGCTTCGTCTGAGTCGTAAGTGATGTCAGGAGCGCCACTGGTAGCCTCTGCGGTTTCTTGGGCAAGAATGCCATTTAGAGTAATGAACAGGGCGGGGAGGAGTATATGAATGTTGAAAAGCATGCTGTAACGGGCCAAGACGTTCGACGAGGGTAACAAAAGTTGCGGGTTGGAGGCCCGATTTTATACGGTTTGCTCACTGGTGGACCATGTGAAGGGATCCCACACAAGGGAATAGCTATTGTTATGCGTAGTCAGGCTGTCAGGTGGCGGCCGGGCCCGAGGTTGATTAACGTTAACCTGTCGGCGTATCCATGCTCAGTATCATGATGACAGCCTGGGTGGATATAGAACTCACGCCACAAAGTCGGGGTGCGCCGGGACTTTGAAGATGATGTATTAGACATTGCAAGTCAAAAAATGTCCTCATCCTGGGTATGTGATCAGTAAGTTCTCATCATTCTTGTCTGTGCATTGAGCTCCTGCAGTTCGGTCACGACTCCCATGAACATGATACACTCGAGTAATGAAGGACAGGGGAATATATCAATGCAGAGTTGCGCATAATATTCCACCGTGACGCAGTAAGCAATCGTGTATTAGATCCACGACATCTCACCTCTTCTTGACACTAAGGAAAATGATGGCGTAATCACCTTCTGATGGGTAGTTCGGTTTCCGCAATCCTCTAGATAAAAAACAGTCTTGTTGGAGAAATGAAAGACGGCTCACCATTCACGCCTTGATTCACGTAGGTATTCTAAAGGACCAAATGGTATGAATGGATCAAAGGAGAAAGTGGACTCACCTCCTCGATCGTAACGTTAGCTACACCTGGGGCACCCGTGGCACTCGCGTAGTCACCATGTCTGGTATAAAAGTCGATTGGGGAAACCATCGTTGAGGATGTAGAAGCGGGGCTAGCTATGAAACGATTGTATCACAAATAGCCAGTCGTATTTCACCTGGCGGCTTCCGGTTTGGTAGTCTGCCCAACTGACGCTCCCAAGAGACCCACGCGTCATTGACGTATGTGGGGCTTGAGGCCTTGAGGGAGGGGTTGGCGGGGTCTGGAATGATCATTGCGCCTGGTGTGAGCAAGTTGAACGAAGCCCAGTCTAGTATGTACGTGATCAGCACTGCAGAGATACGGCATTCGCAAAGACAAACGTTCAAACGTTCACGGAGTATGATAGTTACGACTTGAATGTGGCGTCTGGTTCAAGTTTTGGCAAGTAGGGAAGCGTTCGCGCCGCCGCCCTACTGAAAGTTCTCGGAAGAAATTTGGTACTGTTCTTCATTCCTGATCGAAGGGTTGAAATTGCCATCGGAAAGAATGTCATTCAACTTGGCCTTGGTATGCTCTTGTCTGGTGACCAGACTAGGTATGCTCGTGCACGTCGTCCTTGTTCTTGATCTGACCCCATACCCCTTGAAAGTACGTTAGCCTTGAAGTTACAACTGGTTAATCACGAAGAAAAATACGTTTCCCAAGGCGTATCGAGCTCCATAGCCCACGTTGACGATAATGTGTGTTCCGTAGTCTTGAAAAAAATGATCTGTATTAGTTGTAACTTCTGGGTTCGATGAATCGAATGACGTTGGGAGTCCTTCGAGTGCACGGATCTCGGAGCGTCGTCTCGTTGAGAGTTTGGCCTGAACATCTTCGATGACGGGTGTGGTAGACACAGATTCTG
>JBBPQT010000603.1:0-13294 GCA_038092715.1 Boletus smithii | reverse complement strand
GATTGCATGCAAGTACACATTGATTAAACCAGAAATAACATGTTCGAATATTGTGAGATCTCGTGGCATGTGAACTGATGCTATATTGCTCTCACTCATTACTAATTGGTCAATTGTGTTGATATGGATAAGGCCGGACGAGGAAGACAGATACATTGTGTAAAACCCGGTCGTCTGCTATGAGTCCACCTCAACACAATTCACACTTATAAGCATGACCTAGGGTCACAACTTCGAATGATTAGGATGCTTTCCTCACGTTCGAGGGGACCAAGTCCATTTCTACAACAGGAAAAAATCCAGCATATAAAAAGCGCATGCTCATTACACAGTAAAAAATATCCGCGAGCTACTCAAAGTGCCATTTCTGGACCTAGAACATATTCGCCAATTTGCTCGCAGCAACCCTGGCATCCAATCGTGGCCGTGAGGGCTGCAAGCGCATTGATTGGGACATATTTGTCGGTGCCAAATGTGCGAGAGGATCAAGCACCCGGTGTTGTGCGCTCGTCAACGCTACCGATGGAGCAGAGAGAGGATCTGCAGCAGTAAGAGGATGGTTAGACGATGGGGAAGTAGGCGTGGACGTCTGTGTTGTACTACCGAGTGGTCCCTGAGGGAGTGAAGACGAAGAAGACGAAGGACCGGCAACCAGAGGTCCGAAGGGTGAAGGTGTAGGTTTCACGAACATCGATTGAGTCCCATCTCCGAAACGACCAGGCGCAGAATTTGGCGAAGACAATGGAGCGGTTGAGCTCCGTGCTGTGGATGGACCTGCACTTGGTGACTGTGGAACAGCACTGTGCGGTCGGAACACAGTTTGAGTTGCCGGTGGTGTTCCAGCAGGGAAGCCACTGAATGAGCGTGGAATAGGCGGCGCAGTGGCTGTGGCCCTCATTGTTGGCTGAATATCGTCATCCAACGGCAGGATGATGGAAGGTTTTGGGTAACCATTAGATTGTGGCGGGGCAACTTTCTGGTTGGCGGCGCTGACGTCCCCCCTGAGAGCTTCGAGTTCCCTGAGTAGCTGCTTCTCGTACTGGATAGAGGAGCGCGCATGCTCGATCAGGGCAGCAGTTATATCGTCTGTTACTGTCTTGGTATGCATTTCCAAAGCACGATGAAGGTTTTGAGAGATGCCATCGGCGCGTTGTGCAAGTACTTGCTCGTATTTGTTGGTCTATACAACCACTTCAATGAGACGCGTCTTACGAGCGGCGAGATCATTACCTCTTCCAACTCTTCCAACGCTTCGTCCACACGTTCAGGTCTAATACTAGAGCTAGCTTTCAACCTCTCTATATTCCTTCTCTTGGATATCGTTGCTTTGACAGCGGCCTGGTACTCCTCCAAAACACCCGCTCGCTGCAGCAGTGCCTCCTTGGCAGAACGTGCGTTCATCCCTTGATAGCCAAATGTATCACCAACGACTACACATCCGCTGATGGACTGTGCTTGGTCGAGGTCGGCGAGACTGTGCCACGCCCTTCCCAATTTCCGTAGTGCGTTGCCTAATGGAGGATGAGCTTCCGAAGAAGCGACATTGATCAGCTTGTTTCCCATTTCAGCATGTGCAGTGGATAACGCTGTCATGGCATTCAGCATTCAGGTTGAGTTATGAACACGAGCAGAGAAAATGCTTACATCTCCTGGCTAGCGAAAGCTTGTCAACGGCTTTTGCGGCTTCAAAAAATTGTGTTTCGAGTCTAGTAAGCTCGAATCTGGCACGCTGAAGCCCTTCATCTTCGTCTGGTACTCCGCGACGGATGAGTCCAAACCCAGAGCCTGTTTTCCGCCTCGGGCGGGGCATCGGCTGATAGCCAAAATCACTCTCGATGAATGACCGCAAGTCTTCATCATGCATAACGATCAGGTCCTCGCATATCCGCGCCAACCATCTCTGCAACATGATTCGTACTAGGCGATCGTCTTCTTCGTCTGTTGGCGCAGACGTCTGGGCAAGCGGAAGAGCGGGGATAATAGTGTGCGGACAATTGTTGAGCAAGGCATCATAGAATTGTTGAAACTCGCCGAACGAGCGGGAGACATTGCGATATGTTGTGCCGGTGAAATTAGAAAGGTTCGTCTGAGTATATGAAACAAGCCAAGAGATGTAGCGGATGCCATCTCATTTCATGGATATATTACGCACTTGGGCATCAAATTTGAAGAGAATATCCCTTCTGTTGCGATCCAACCCAGTAATCCGCACACGAAGATAAGGCTCACTCTTTTCAAATTTTGCCCCGTTAGAACCTACAGTGGTTTGAGGAGAGATGAGACCAGGTTCCGGTGCACCGTAGATTTTGGGCTCTTTTCCGAAGAGGCCGTCTGACTCTATCTTGTGCGTGGAGACGGACGGCGGCGAGGCACGACGAAGATTGGGTATCGGGGAGTTGGGCTCGTGGGGCGTAGTGGGCCACGGTGGGGCGGGGTCGTTGTCTGCGTTGGCGAAGATGGAGCTCGTCGAACTAAGTGGATCGAACATGGCAGACCTGAACAGCGAAACAGACCCACTGAGGGACCATAATTTAGAAGCGAATTAGGTAATCTGAAGAGCGTCTACTCTACTCCATCTCCCTTCCGTCAATCATGCTCAACGGTAGTATGTGCCCCATCCGTAAGACCTTTGTCCGGAGGTACTTGTTCAGGTCCGCACCCCTTGCCATATCCCCACCAATCATGGTGACACCCGCCCTGCGACTCTCAAGCACCCCTTTACTCGAAGACAGCACCGACTCGGATTGGCACTTCCATGACCTCGGTACCATCGGCACGCGTTCGAGCACTCTTAACCCCTCGGTTTCAAGTGCGGTAACCTTGTCTGGGTTGTTCGTCAACAGCCGGATACCCTCCCCTTGCTCCGAGCCCAACCCAAGATCTCTCAAGATGGCTGCCGCGATATCATAAGCACGTTCATCCGCCTTGTGTCCTAGGAGGAGGTTGGCGGTGACGGTGTCGTGTCCCACGTCTTGGAGGTTATAAGCGCGAATCTTGGACAACAGGCCAATGCCACGACCCTCCTGTCGGAGATAGATCACTGCACCGCGGCCGGGTATAGTTGCTGAGGAGGCCTGGATAGGCTGGGAGATGAGGCGAATGGCCTCGTCGAGCTGTTCTCCGCAATCGCAGCGCATGCTTCCAATAGTTTCACCAGTGAAACATTCGGAATGAATCCGGACGAGCGGCAGCGGAACGTCGGTGAGGGGACGAGATTGGTCTATGGGACGAGAAGCGATTCTAGATTCAGGGGTAAGTCTACCTGCATAGGCACCCCTCAGAATCCGATCCTCCTGTGTTTCGTCGTCACTCCATATAGCATCAAGGGAGTGACTACGTATGGGTGGTAGGGTGGACTGGCTGTCTGTGGAATATTGTGCGGGGTCGATGACGATCGCGAGATGCTCTTTGTTGTCGTGGTTATTGTGGTAAAGATGTAGGAAGACAGTACCGTGAGGAGTGGGTATACGGGTGCGAGCCATGCATCGAACCTGAACTCTGGATGCTAAAGGGAGTCTTTCATGTGAGAGAGCAGCATTGGTCGGTTCCCTTGCTCGAGATAGAGAGGGCAAGAGTATTTCGGTAGAGTGGAGTGGGCTGATTGGCTGCGGTATGTTTTCTTTGTCCTTGAGTGGCTGCTCTTGGGTTTGTAAACGTAGCCTTCTCGGTGCTTGCCTACTAACATATGACGGTGGCTTGTGATCCGGAGCCGAGTCATCCGAACGCTTGACTCGTTCGGGACTTTGGGAGAGGGTTGAATGAATGGCATGACCGGAGTGATTGCGGGTTATGTGAGGACCGGATGCAGCAACAGCAGCGAAAACGAGGGAATCGAGAGTTTCATCTCTCCTGGACCGTTTGAGAGATCGGGAATGAGAAAAGAGGTCGAGCATGGCATCACACTCTGCACTGAAGTGAGAGGAGAGTACTGGGGAATCCGCAAGAGCCATCGAGGGAGCGAGGGAAGGAGAGCTGTGTGATGGGGAGTTTTCGATCCCATGATGCACGTGACAGACTTGGTCATCCCGACGTCGGGAGATTCATCATACCCAGGGTTCCCACGCTTCGGTCCTCGTTTTCGACCGTTTTGCGTCCACGTGTGCGGGTACTGGTCATTTTATTAATCTCCATGTCAAACCATGCTCGAGTAGCTCCCCCCGCCCAACCCATACTAGCACGCCGGAGCGAGTTGAACGAGGAAGGAGAACGGTCCCGAATTCGTACTACATCGGGCGCATCGTGGCACAGCTGTGGCGCTACAACAAAATTTCGACCTTTGCGAAAATCACCAGGTAGTACCCACCATGCCGAACACACGAGAACGGGCTGCGACTCACGAAAAAAAAGAAGAAATGGTAGACTCGATGACAGGCGAGGGGGCGATGTGAAGGTACCAATGAGACGAGATGGAAAAAGGAAAGAAAGAAAGAAAGCACAAAGGCAGCAGAGCCGAAAAGGGGGGAGAAATTATTAAAAGCAAAAAAGAAGAAGAAGCGTCCGCGGAATGACCGAAAAAAACTACGCAAGCCAAGTTCACCCTCACGCTGCATTGGAGGTAGGCAAGTCGCAGCCACTGGTCAGTCGAGCTCTTAGTCAGCAAAGACATCTCGGAATGTGCGAATGCGAGAGCTCAATGGACTCCATGGTGGCAATGGGAGGGCCTGAGGGAGTGGGCAGCATGCAATGCCGCTCGTAGATGTCTTGTACAACACCTGTGGATGGGATATATAATCGTGCGCGCCGGTTGTCGAATCAAGTGAGCTGAATGGGGACGATGTGTTGCTTACCTTCTTGGAGGCCCCAGGGTGACGGCGACATAATATATTACGGGTTAAAAAATTCTCAAGTAATGTGTCCGTAGAGTCAACCGTCGCTTGCCAGTACTAGTGCATGTCACTAGCCCTGGGTAGGATTTTCCGTCCGTGGCTCACTGAGTCGAGATGCTCAGGCAGTCATAAAGTACTTGCCTGGTTGCAGATCCTTCCACGTGTTCGCCTTGCACCCGCCTCGTGTTCTTTGTTGCTCACATGTACTCGTTTTACATAAAACAGTCGCCCATCCGAAGTTGTACCAACACAGCACCCCTTGCACTCCCTCAGGGCAACGTCAGTCTCCCGTAATACTCCATCGCGGACAGAAATAATATAAGAGTCAGACCCCATCAGCGCAGGACTCCTCATGTCCAACGACCACTCGGAGCCTCCTAAGGCTGACGTCCAGCCTGCACAAGGTCCTCCAAAAGAATATCCCCCTCGGCTATACAAAGAGTGAGTGGTGAATGACTTCAGTGGTCCCTTGCACAGGCACCAAATCACCAACTTGCCTCTGGCAGGAATATTACCGGTCTGAACCAACCACAACCATCAAATCCTCCGGAAACCCCCACCCCCCCTCCTAGTGGCACGCGTGCACCGGAACCCATGACGCTGCCAGAAATGCATCAAACTGCCCTACGTCACATCCGCACACTCGATTCCCATAATGCAAAGTTATACGAAGATAACTGCCGACTGGTAAACACGGTAAACACCCTCAACGATCGTTTAGCTTTCTTTGGTGCACCCCAAAATTTACAAGTCCTCCGCCTCTCGGACATGCAAGAAAAGCTGCGCACGAGCGAGGAAAATCGGACCTTGATCAATCGAAAGTACCAGGAGCTGCTACACTGTATTTCCACCGGCACGGGCTCTGCGCATCATCACATTTACGTAGAACTGCAAGCCATCCGGGATGCATACGCATCGCTCGACATGGAATATCGCCTCTTGAGGGACAAATATGTTAGGTTAAAAGCTGTCGCTGACACGACCCGTGTTGCTCAGCCACAGTCACAAGGTACAGGTGCGTATAATATTTAGTTGTGACACCAAAGGATGCTGATCCAGCCTCCGCCCCACATGTAGCACGGGGTCTCATTCCGGTAGTGCGTTCCGAGGTAGGTTGACTCGCAACATCTTGCTTAGTGCCAGCTCGCAAATTCTACGCAGCCCCATGCCCACGATCAAACTCTGGATAACTCCCCATCATTTACATCTGTCATATCCCCTGGCTCCTTTCAACCCTTTCTGGATCAGAAAGGAAATCATCGACGGCGCAGTTCCGAAGCCGTTATGGCCCAGGTTCGTTGCATCATCCAAGATATCGATGTGCAGGCTGCTCAATTCTATATCTAGCCGTCGCTTCGCTCAGGTCCAACTTCTGTACCCCCGACATGGTTAGCGCCTCTCCCCACTCCACCACTAAGCGCACCCTTGCCTGGAGGTCAGATTTCGCCGACAAGCTTCCCTGTCCCTGTCCATGCCTATGTGCCTGCTGGGTCCCTTCCGCTTCCACACCATGCGCCGATGACCCACGACCGGCGCATTTTGTCTGGGCTGCCCTCGGTGACTCAATCCCGACATCTCGTAGAGCAAGATGCTTCAGAACGACTCAAATCAGCTGTCCACCTTCGTCAGCGTTGTGAAGAGATCACGGACACGGGCAACAACGAACCAGTCCCATGTGGTAAACACATCTCGACTCCCGCGCCGTTAGAATCGAGTCCGCGCCCATCAAAGCGACCAAACTCTGAACCCCAGACTTCTAAGAGTCCGGGAGGCGAACGTAAGAAACCTCGGACCGAAGGAGAGAATGTCCATTCAACGACAATTAACGCTGATACATATCCAGCGAACAAAATGCTATCGCCACTAGCCTCCACCAATCCTCACAATGATCACAAGTCGTCCGAGTCGAGCTCGGACGTTCGATCATATCAGGACTGTGTAAACCTCATCTTTGAAAAGGACGCTGATGTCGAGAATGGCGTCTTTTGTGGTCTATGCTTGTGCGTTTCTTTGTTTGTCACTTGTGGACACATGATTAAATTTTCGATTAGCGATCGACACCAGGCGAAGATGATCCCAGAGCCACACGACGTGTTGATTCAACCCGACTTCGATTTCCTCGTAAAGCACTGCATGACTACACATCCTACCGTATGGGACGATCTCCAGCGCAAGGCTTAGGAAGAGGCAGTCACTTATGTGGTTCGGTTATACTTCATCGTACTATCCCCCCCCCCGGTAATTATAGGTACTTAGGCGTGTATGCAGCATAATTGAAATTCAGTCGTAATTAAACAGTTTGAGCCGTGGGACTGGTGCTAGTTACAACAAAAGTACATTGCCCGGGTTGCATTCGTGCTTATATCATGGCTCAATGGCATGTGCGAGTTTGGTCAGGAGAGTTGTCAGTCGGGTAACTTCATAATCCACCAGTGTTGCGTTCTGTTCGTACAAAATCGCTTCATTAAGGGCTGGAAGGGTTGTCGCCCCATAACCTATCAATAATTTAGTGTGCGTCTCTCTCAGGGTCACTCAAAGGGACTTACCAAGGTACCTCCCAGGCGCAACACCAAGATGCCTGAACCATTCGCGATCTTTCACACCTTCTTCCGAGATAAATCCTCGTTCAAACGAGGTCAATTTTTGATTCACTTTTTTCACTCTGATAGCCGCCTTGACCAGGTCACAGCGAGGCCCTTTACGAGACTTGCAAAGGCCCTGCATGCTGGTGTCCCCAAATGTATTCAACATGTGCAACGCAGGGAACTTCAGGTCTGCGTCGTCGTCCTCGGGTAGGGGGGAGCCAATTGCAAGGTGGCGCCCGATCCATTTTTTGATGCGACGTAGAATGCGGTGGCCAAACCGGCCGCGAGGGAGGTCGCGCGCGGCTTTGTGGAACGCCTTTTCGGCCTTGTCTTTCTCAACATCGAGTTTCGTGCTTGCGTCCTGTAACTCTGAGATAGCTTTGCGGAGTCTGTGGAGCTTTGGGAGGGTAACCATTCCGGAAGCTAACTCTTCCACACTGACATAGCTACGTTGGTCAGGAACAAGGTGCAGACGAAGCATCGCTCACGTATCAACGTAGGAATCCAGTTGCAATGCGTATTCTGTGGTATTGAGGGGTACAGTGATCGAATCTAACAATCGGAGGGTGAGAAGGCCCAAAGTCTTCGCTAGTGCAACCTGAGTGAAGTGAAACGTTTAGACCTGTGAAATGAGGGAGTATGTCATTAACTCTTACATGACGATGGAAACCAGGGTCAGCATATGTCTCTTGCCACATCTGAGAGTCGTAGATAGAGTGGTAGTGGTAAGGAGGATCAGTAGGCGTGGAAGAGAAAGACTGATCAGAGCTAGCGACCTGTTGGTCACGTTAGAAGGACCCCGAAAATTGCGAATTCGGTGACTGACACCAAGTCTCTGCAAGAATACAGTATAGTCGCTTCCAGAACCAAGTGGCGAGACATTGCGAACGTCATCCCTCAAAGCCGCGCGGGCCCGGGTCTGGTTCATTTCAGCCCACATGCTAGCAAAATCCGCATCCTGTTCTCCGGTGTATGGTCCAGAATCGTAAAGGGCGTCCCAAACTGTCTTGCTTGGATCAGTAGGGTGGATAACATCTTGTGCACTGCGTTTGATCAGGTGCGCAAGTGAGGGCGACCCCCCGACTGAGTAACGTGACCCAGAGACGGAAACGTCTGCTTTCACTTCTCAGGAGTAGAAACACGACTGATGGTCTAATCACGTACCGACATTAACGTAGGAGACGGCGTGAGCCTGAATCCATTGTGCAAAATCTTCTCCCCACTCTGTGCTTCCGATGAGACCGTACTACAACAGAACGACTGAGAACCACCTCAAAGATGATAAAAAAACTGCTCACCTCTTCGGCATCCCAACTTGCAATGACAAGGGTCCGAGTTGGCTTCCAACCCCGCCTGACTAATGTACCAAGACCGCGAATAACCTCGAGTAGAGATACGGTACCGGATGTAGGATCGGCGGCGCCCATGACCCAAGCTATAAAGTACAAAGGCCTCAGCAAACAGATCTTATGCCAATTGACATTAATTGATTGAACCACCGACCATCTCTGTGGCAACCGAGAATGACTACCTCGTCCTTGATGTGACCAGGAATGGCGGCCATCGTATTCCAGATAGGGGTCACCTTGGTGTCGACTATGAGGGAGAAAGAAAAAATCAATTGTTACTAGTCATGACCATCTCCGCAATGCGTACCATCGTTGACCATCTTGACTACATGACTTCCAACTTTCCCATCAAGTTTCCTGCCCTCCGTGACACCACCAAACTCTTGTTCAAACAAGTACTTTGCATTGGCCCAGGAAAGTGGCAAACTAGGAATATGAGGTATATTTCCACCTTTGACACGAATTGCATTTTCGTATGCAGGATAACCGGGTGTGGTAGGATCACCTGGATAAATTGAGAGGTATTGAACGGAGCCACGCTGGATCGATGTCGGGTTGCGTGCAGGACCAGCGGGATACGGCAGGTAGCCATTCTCAGCAACCACGGCACCGTCGTTGCGAGGATCAGTGTAGATCAGAATTCCAGCTGCACCACGTTCTTCAGCGTCTTTGATCTAGGGAAACCAACTAAACTTCAAAGTGGAAGTCCATGGAGACTAGTGCTTACTTTGAGGCCGCGGAAGATGGCGCCATAACGAGCGAGGACGATCTTTCCGGTAAGATCCACACCCATCGCTTCGAGCTTGTCATAATCGTCTTTCATACCGTAGTTAGCGTACACGATTTGACCGGCTGCTTCACCAGCGGCACTGAGGCCATGCCAGGATGGGATAGCATGCTTGTACTTTGCAGCCGTTTCATCCCCGGGGTCACCATCCTCTAAGAGATCGGCGGTCCAGATGGACGCTCCATCCTGTCCAAGTATTTCTAGGGAGATACCGTCTGCATTACCAGTGTTCATTACGGGGTAATAGACATCAATCCAAGCATTTGGAGAGTTGATCTTCGATGTGATGCTTAAAGTCGCCTCTCGCGACTCTGGGGAGCCAGCGTCGAAGATAGGGTCAACCGACGTAGAGGAAATGCCGAACTCGTTCTGGAAGAGCGACAGGATGTCCTTTGCATCCTGGAGGTCTTCTGGTGAGCCCGCTAAATGAGGGTGGGTCGCATAATAGCGCGAATTTGCTATAGCGGATTCAGTGGAAGGAACGGCACTATGTAAGATAAGCGTCAGTTGCGGAACTCGAAATGTGGGGGGAGCTGACAGAAAGGTGTCCTCGACGCGGGTGATATAGTTGTCAAAGAAGTTGTTAACCCCGTCGCAGGAATGCTTCCAAGCCTTTATCTTGTGGGCAACTTGAAAGGGATATTGAGAATGAGACGATCCATAAAGGAGGAGGAGGAGGGACAGCGCAATGCCAACACGAGTCAAGAGCTTTTGGAAAGAGGCAGGGCGAGGACGTCGGTTTGTGGTAGCTACTTCTGGTAGAGTGAGCTCAGCACCCTTGTCGCCCTTGAGATCCATCGTGGACAAGGGAGAGAACGGTGGGAACCAAGATGGGACATTTTCACTCACATAGACACGCTGGCAGCCTGTCACTGCGGTCCCTATGTCGCAATTATATCCAGAGGCACTGGCAGGACTGTGCCGTCTAAAAGAAGCATCAGACTTCAGCCCGGGCCGCACGAGCCGCAAATCGTTACTAAGTTTAGGTTTAGGCGACGGATTGCCTCATCAGGATCGCGGCAGCCTCATAGACTACATCAGACTCGCCCGGGCCGTACGAGCCGCAGCAATGCCCGACCACGACGACCAGCCTCGTACAGGCGAGTCCGCAGTGTCAACATTTCAGCCCGTCCAGGAGGCCCCCAACCGCGCAGAGCTGCTTACTCGCGCTAGAGCATTCCTAGTTTCTCCCCAAGTACAGCTTCAGGACCCAGACGCGAAGCGGGCTTTCCTTGCGGAAAAAGGCCTCACCCCGAGCGAGGTCGACCAGCTACTCCGAGAGTTGGTGCGTCATCAGGTCGTCTGGTCCTGTACATACTCATTCGTCTCGCAGCCTCCATCTGTACCACCACGCACTTACCCTGCACCACCTCCTTCCAATCTCCCCAATCTCCTCGTTGGCGTCGCCCGAATATTCACCTGGTTGACCGGTACCTCTGCAATTGTCCTCTTCATATACTACGTACGAAACGGCCCCAGATGCGCTTGTAGTCGACACTCATTAAAAATTCTTTCCAGAGGTTTCTCTTTCCAAGACTCGCTCAATCTTACCAAGCCCGCCTTGCTCTTCGGAAGCACCAATCCGCGCTCATTGCACGCCTCACAGAATCTGCTTCTGCTCTCAAGGCAACCCAAGCAGAATCGTACAAGGACCTACCTCAAACAGTCCCCGTTTACGAGGATCCCCGGTATGCACGGTGCCACGCTATAGGTGACCTTCTTTCACATGCAGAGAGTTCTCGGGAGGAATCCACCCAGCCAGGTGTGGACATTCCAGATATCACAATCCTCCGTTGCGCGCTGGAGGAACTCGGTCGCGCAAAGACAGACAGCACATCTACGGAGGAACTTTTCCAACATCTTGAGAGTAAATTCCCGTGGTTGGGTCACGAGGAGGGTGCAGCTCGCCAGGTCTGGTTTGCTTCGTTTGTTGGACATCATCTAACCCCCAATTCTCCTAACAGAGCGACCTTTGGAACCAGCTTAATGCTTGCCCCTTGTTTGTGTCCTCCGTGCCCAAGCCAGACGCAACCAGCCCTCTGCCACTAGACCATCCGTCACGACTTCTTTGGAAATACGCGCCTCCCCCGGTTCCACCCACTCCACCATTATTCGCGAGCCTTGCAAACTTGCAAGCAGCTTTGCCCTGCAGTCAAGAAGTCGCGTCCGCTAGCTCTGGCGGTCCACCACCGGTTCCCACAATGTCTGCTAGGCAGCGGACACTTCAAGTCCTTTCCGACTTCACCGGGTACATCACAACACAAACATACTCTCTCGGCCTCCCCTCAATACGAAGTACAAATGGGGTCGCATCTGGCGGAAAGCCGGTCGAGGATGAACTCCGTCGCGAAATCAGAGCACTGAAGGGCCTCGTTTTGAACAGGAGGTCATTCCTCCCACTCGGTGCTGGAGCCTCGGGACTCAGCAGTGACCCTCCGCGATCCTCTGAGCCGTAACGTCTGATTAGAGTACCCATCGTACTCTAGAGCAAGCGATTCAAGGTCACAAAATGTATGAGATCGGGAATATCTTTTCATAAAAAATCCAACTGTTCCAACCAAAATTTTCAATGTCCTATCAACTGGCTGCACAGCACCCACGATGTTAGACTGTGATCTAGAGTGGGGTATAAGCAATGCGAGATATAATGATATGAATAGATGATCAGGAAATGTCTAGCTGTGTGCGGGTGGTTAACTAACACTACAACAACTTAACTGTCTTTGTATGTCGAGAGATCATTATCATGTGGTATTCTTCAACATTGTCCAAGGAATCGGTTCTTAGGGAAAAGTTGGCCGTAATCCCCCCTCCACGTCGTGAGGTTGGGATTAGTGTACGCTTCGATATATCTGAAATTATCTCAGGTCGTTTGATACGCTACGAATGAACCTAGGAGACGCACGTATTGATGTACTCGGCAGTAGGGAAGTCCTTTGGATCGCATCCAATATTGCGTGCATACGAAGGCTGGTACACTCGTATGTAGTCGACTCTCATATGGGCTGGGAATGGGAGATGTGCAAGATCGACCACCCCAAAGTTGGTCGACATCCCCAAGTTAACTATGATGTACTGGTTCGATGAGTGTTTGCCTGCTTGTCCGATCAATAAGTATAATGGGATATACCATTGGCTCCTGAGGGACAGGCCGGCCGGAGATCTGGACAGCACTGTCGGCAGCCATGCCAGCCACGTTGAGCGTCCAAGCAACTTTGTTGTCGGATATCCATGTGATGTACTGTAGATCACGGGAAAAGTTAGCCCCGTCTTGCCAACCACCGATCCATGTCCAGCTCACCGCGTTATCAAATCCAGGGACGTACTGCAATCGGTATCAGTTTCATACCAACAATGATCTCAGGATGGAAACATGGCCAACCTCGAAGCCGTATATTGAGTAGCACCCGGTCTCACCTTCGTAACATAATTGATTTGTTTCGGTCACCACTGATGTCGCTTGCTGCAACACTGACCCGGTGTATGTGTTCTGGACACTGATGGACGGATTAACGATTACCTCGTTCGCTGAGGTATTTTTCCAGATGTAACCCGCGTCGAAGGGCTTCATTCAGTGAAAATATTTAGTTGGGCTTTGTCCTGGGAAACGAAAAAACCACTCACCGCCCATTGAGCAGATTGCGATACCTGGCCCGTCAGAGGAGTTCCTGTAATCTAAGACATCTAAGACCTCGGCCTCACAAGGGGTATCAGAGGAATGGTTACCCACCTGCGCCTCAAATACAT
>JBBPQT010000602.1:0-13299 GCA_038092715.1 Boletus smithii | reverse complement strand
TTGAACTGTTTTTTCTGAGACGAGATGATAGAGAGAAATGACGTTTTTGGCGGAAAGGGTGTACAAACAGTTGCGTTTGTGGTCTGAGATGACGGAGACGATGCGGTCTAGAAGGAAGGTGAAGGTGAGAGGAGGACAAGGCATCGGGGGAGGACCGACCGTCTGGTTTTGGAGAAGAGAAGCGGGGGAAGAGGCTTTGAACTGCGCCGACGGAGTGATTGATGAGGTGAACTCTCTTTCCGAACCAAGACTCTGATTGCTGGTAATGTAGCTCGTAGAGACAGCCATCCTGAGAACCAGCCATGAAGATGCGACCCTGAGGGGTGCCAACGACGGAGGACATTTCAACGTCTGTTGAGACGGACATGTCTGTGGCATACATGTTGATGTCTTTACGGTTGGTTCCAGGGAGAGGCGAAGTTGACAAGCCGATGAGGAGGACGGAGACGGGTGTGCACAATACCATGACGGAGGAGATCTCGTCGACGAACACGGCGGGCTTTGGATTTACGAGGGCGACATGGGTGATGACGTCTGGTTGGTCTACAAAGGAGCTGATGTCCTGACTGTGGAGAGGTGAGGAGGGGGGGACGGGGACGGAGGGGACGGACGGACCCATGTATGTAGTCCCAGAGAAAGAGCTTGTGGTCTATGGAGATCCATACGCGCTCTATCTCTGGGATGAGGCCCATGTGGGAGGTGACGCTGGTGGCTGATGGAGGGATGAGCGGGGAGGGAGAGCGAGAAAAGAGACGCACTGTTGTAGAACTGAAAGAGAGCATCGGGGATGCCGACGAGTCTGCGCTTCTGGAAGGGGACGCGATAGTCGTCGGGGAAGACGCTATAGGAGGCGGAGGAAGGAGGGCCTGCTGCTGGAGGGGGGTGAGCGGGGGGAGAAGAAGGAGGGTAGTACGGACGGGGGAGGAGGTCACCGACGTCGGGGATGGATTGCACGTCCTTGAGAAAGTAGTCGTGGAGGACGCGGGCGGCGGCGTTGAGGGCGTTGAGGGCGACGAGGGGCGGGAGGGCGGCGCGTGTCTGCGTCATTGCGAGCAAGTTCGGGACCACGACGGATATTCGCACGATCCGATTCTGCTTTATGACGCAGGCCCTCGCCTGGTTTCGCAGGGAATTCCGCGCCCCCAGACGTCTCCTCTTCAATCTCTTGTTCTACGGCACACAGCTCTCTCTCTTTGCGATCGGCTGCTATCTGCAGGTCTCTTTCTTTCTTTCTCCCTTCTCTCTCTCTCGCTCACCCTCCCCAGGAAACAAACACGAAACTAGCAGCCCTCAATGCTCTCAGGTGGTCCGTCTGGACGTCCAGAGGCGCTGGCCTCACACTCGCCCTCGACGCCGGTCTCCTCCTCGTCCCCATGCTGCGCAACGTTGTCACCGTCCTCCGCCCAAAATTAATCCGATTCTTTCCCGCAGATGAAAACATCTGGTTCCACCGCCAAATCGCCTACTCTATGGCATTCTGGGCCGTGGTACACACAACCGCCCATTATGTCAACTTCTACAGCATCGAACTCACCCGTAAGTCCCCCTACCAAGCTCCCTTTCCCCCCTTACCCCCCCGCAGAGGTCCGTACAGAGACTGCCCTCGACATCCACTATACCCAGGCAGGCGGCATCACCGGTCACTTCATGCTCCTCATCATGCTCCTCATTTACACTACCGCCCACCGCAGAATTCGTCACCAGTGCTTCGAGGCATTTTGGTACACTCACCACCTCGCCTTCTTCTTCTTCATCGCTCTCTATTCACATGCTACCGGTTGCTTCGTCCGCGATTCCGTAAATCCAGACTACACCACAACCTTCCCTTTCTACTCCACTCAACATTGTCTCAGCTACGAGAGTTGGAGGTTCACCATCTGGCCAGGAATCGCTTACTTTGCAGAGCGCATATACCGTGAATACCGTGCAAGGAGAGCAACTAGACTCTCAAAGGTCCTCGTTCACCCAAGTGGCGCAATGGAGCTCCGCATCATAAAACCAAGCTTCAAGTACACAGCTGGCCAGTGGCTCTTTATCCAGGTCCCTGAAATTTCCTCCTTCCAGTGGCATCCGGTACATGTCCCCTTCCCACCTTTCTTCTCAACATCCCTCTCATCGCCTTCCAGTTCACCATCACGTCCGCACCCGAAGACCCCTATGTCTCCGTACATATCCGCCAGGTCGGTGACTGGACCCATGCTCTTGGAGAGCGGCTTGGCTGTGGACCCTCGGTCGTGGCCGCAATGACAAAGGCCGCCATAAAGGGTGTCGAAAAGGATCAAGCCCAGTACGGTGGTTCCCGCGGTGACTTTGTCGAGCTTGACCCCTCTTCCCTCGCTCGTCCTCTCCCTCAAGTTCGCATCGATGGCCCCTATGGTGCCCCTGCAGAGGACGTCTTTGATCACGAGGCTGCCGTGCTCATCGGCGCCGGCATCGGTATGTGTCCATTCACTTCATCACCCCGGGCTCATCCAATGTCCCTTGGTAGGCGTCACTCCTTTCGCGTCCATTTTGAAACACATTTGGTACCGCCAAAAGAACGGAAACCTCGGTTCTCTTCGTCGCGTCGAGTTCTTTTGGGTTTGTCGTGACGCACCCTCCTTTGGCTGGTTTCAATCTCTTCTCAAACAGATTGAAGCCGCTCAATTTGATCGTGAGTATCGTCACCCGGCTCGATATGCCCCTTGTTCACCCCCTCCCAGCCAACTTCCTCCGCATCAATGTCTACTTGACTCAGCCGATGGACGAAAACATGCTTTGGAACATCGCAATTAACGATGCCGGTGCAGAGTACGATCCTCTGACATTACTCCGCACCCACACCATGTTTGGTCGTCCAGACTGGAAGAGCATCTACCGCCGGATTCGTGAGGCAATCGAAATTGGTCAATACTTGCCCGGTAGGACAGCCCAGCTTAAAACCAAAGTTGGCGTAAGCTCCAGTTCCGCGTCTCGTTCAATAAATTTTCTAATCCATCACAGACCTACTTTTGCGGGCCCGGCGTGCTGGCCAAGGCCATCAAGGAGGCGACATTGCAACACACCAGCAACAATGTCGAGTTTACATTCGCAAAGGTTTGGCCGTTGTTCGATCATCTCGTCACTCGCTAAGTTGACTGCACAACCCAGGAACCCTTTTGAAACTACCCACGGTCGATACCCGTCATTCCCATAGTGGAGAAGGATGAGATTGCAGAAATATCTTTTGCTCAAGGAAATTTGCTTTTCAACTTGGCACCATGTTTCATTGTCGCTGGTCGCTTGTACTAAATACGATTACAATTTGCCAATGTCTCTGTGACCGGCATGCGGTTAACGAATTCTCGCGTGCAGAAATCAAGATTGATATCAAGGACATGGGAGAAAAAAACTTCAGGACAAAAATAGCACGCGACAACTCAGCTTTCAGTTTCACTATCCTCGATGACGATTGGATTCCCATACTTGCCGGAGGGTATATCCTCTTGGGGTGGTAGGGAGAGACCTGACCGCCCAAAGAACCTGAAGGTAGCCTGTGGGATGATGGGAATGACGTGGTCAGATGATGTCGCGGTGATAGACGAGGCGGGCGATGAAGGCGACTCCGAAGCTCTGTGCGATAGTGCCCGTGATGCTGTAGAGCCCTGCTTCGGGAGTCGATGAAAAACAGTGCATTCGTCGGAGCTTTGATCGGATTCAGGGGTTGGATGCGATTGCGACTAGAAACAAGCGACAACCATGTAGTTCAGGGACACGACAACGGTGGTTTACACAATCGACTCCACGGAAATATTATACCCACCAGAGGGAGCCGGTCCTGGGACAAGGCAAGTGGCTTGATGTTGGGCTGGGAAGCTTGCGTTGCATTTGATGATGCCGCTTCCTCACCATCAGAATCGCTGTCCACGGTAAGATCAATCACTAGAGACAATGGTCTCTGGGATTCAGGTGTGCGAAGCTTGCAGCTATGAAGGCGCATCTCGAGGGGAAGGCTCGGTTTCTTGGTCGGCAAGCACAGCTTAACCTTGCCTTTTGATTTCATCCGGTTGATGACACGCTGTGCCACTGACCATCGCAGTCAGAGGGAACAAAACAGCAAAGGTCGACAATGCATACTCAACGTACGCCGCGGGGAACTACGCCCGCTAGACAGCCTGATTTTCTTGAGTAATGGAGTGCTCGCGGGGTCAAGCGGGCGCCTATGCCGCTTGGTCAACAAAAAGGGGGTGTTGCGGTCCGAGGTCGTGAGGCTGACCAAGTGAATCAGCACGGATATCGGCCCAAAATAAGGGTCATAATTTACCATTTATCATACGATTCCCGAGCTGCAGCAATCAACGGTGCATACTGCTCCTGGACCCACGCGTAGACGTCCGCAAAGCCACGTTCCATGTAGAGTGCTGCTACAATCACCTCGAACGAGTCTGCTGCGGCTTTCGTACTGTGAGACTGCGATGGGAGCTCGTATGCGCCTGCTTTCACCATGAGGTGAGTGAATGTTGCGTTGGCGTTTACAGCTGAACGTATGTTCTAGATATGAATGAAATTTGTGGCTCCAGCTGTGCTGGGATCATAACTCACGGTGTACAAGCCAGGTGCAGCATCGGGGAAGAGGCGGTAAAGGTACAACGCTACAGCGAGGTGCATGATAGCGTCACCGACGAATTCCAATCGCTGTTTCTCGTCCAGTGTGGACGAGACAATAGATTCCCAGTCTGAGAGCTTGGGTAACGAGAATGAATAGTTGGGGTCATTGATGGCAGCGACGATGGCATTTTGAAGAGTGCGGTGGATACTGGACCCTTTGTTGAGTTTGACCATGGTAGTCTGTAGATGAAAGGGGCACAGCAAGGTTAACCGTCCTTACCAAAAGCCTCGACGTAAATACTAGGGCAAAGACAAACAACGTTCAAGTCGTATCATAGGTCCATCCATGCCCTGCGATGGGTCCAATACATTTGTAGTACATATATTTGAATGTACAGCGACTCTATCGAATTCGACTCTGGAGCCAAGTATCGACGCATAGGCATTTGCTAGTACTAGATTAAGCAAACTAGACAAACAGCTTGAAGCTTACATCTGTACTTGAAACCCGACGCGACCTTGCAACAATGTCGGCTGTTACACCAGCCCCATCATCATCGGGTGGTGTCTCACCTACGACTGCAGGTCCACAAGACTCCAATTCCGTCGATCGCCTGGTCCTGGAATACCTCCGTTCGCGAGGTCACAAGAAAGCAGAGACCGCCCTCCTTGAAACGCTCGACGCTGGGTCTACAGAGGATGGCGAAAAAACCATATCTTCCGATGAATTGGTCAAGACCCTGGCAGTTTTTGCACAGAAACCTTCACGTCCAGGAGAGAACGTCTTAAAGGACAACGTCAATGTCCTCCAGGAGTTGACGACTATGGGAAATCCTCCCAACATACAGAACCTTATCGCAAGTCTGGGTGGCGTCGGGGCGGAGGACATACTTTCTGTCGATCCCACTGACAAGCAGGAGGGCTTCAAGGAACTCGAGGCATGGGTTGAAGGTTCCCTAGATATGTACAAGGCATGCGTCCTCATCCTTTGATCGTGCTCACCCTAATGTGCGTGTTAAGCCCGAGTTTCGCCCAATATTGTACCCCATATTCTGTCACTTCTACCTTGATCTCATCCAGAAAGGTTTCAAAGAAGCTGGTGGGTGGATCATTTATTGCACATGCACGAGACACTCAAGCATTGGCGCGAACTCTTCAGCGATACGGTTTTACTCTGCATTCGCTCCCGCACTCGCGCCGAGCCATAACTCAACTCTTCATCACCTCTCTACATTGCTTTTACCTTCTCATGTTCAAAATGATCCCTTGGCCCAACGTTTTCTCAACGAAAAATATATAATCAGAATGAGCCGTTCAGGCTTTAGCCTTCTTGTAGGGTGGTTGACAGAGGGTGTTGGCGGTGAGGCACTCGGAGCAGGAGAAGGCTTTTCTGGTGAAATGGGGAAAAGGGGGAGAGCGGTTGTTATGCGTGTGGTGAACAACCATCTGCGATTCGACGGTGAATAATTACTCTTTCCCCTTGGGTTTCATGCTCATACCTTTATAGTCACTTCCGCCAGCACAACTGTTGTGTCTCCCAATGCATGGGAAGAGTCCACCGGGCTTCTTTCATCACTCATTCCTAAAAACACTCAGGCTACGAGCATCTCTGCCATCCCTAACCCCAACACATTTAATGCCTCCAAGGGGGAATTGAAGCTTGGCCCTCCCTCAATTTCAGACGATTTGCGTGCAGAGACGGAACGTGTCCTCCGAGAACAAGCGATGCTGGACCGAGATCCTAACGCGCAATATGACATACATTTTTCTCGACCGCAAGCCGTTCCAGGGGTCATTTCACCAACTGAAGCAGACATGCTTCCCCATCCGCCTTCGTTTAAAACGATTGATGTACAAAGGGAAGTAGAGAAAGTGCGTGATGCAAGGAAACGCATACGCCTTGAGCCTTCAGCTCTCACTTCTGTGGACCTTGGTTCCGCACAAGGCGCAGCTGCACGAGCCCGAGCTTTGCCAAGTATCTGCGCGTATACATTGCACGACGTGGGAGAGGGGTAAGTCTTCTAGACCTGGAGTTTATGGCTCGATAAAGACAGATGATGCCAGTGCCCCGTGTTGCGTTTTCTCTCCTGATATTACGCTGATGGCGGCCGGTTTCTCGGAGAGTTATATTCGTTTATGGAGTCTGAAGGGCGAAAAACTCAGAGGGTTGCGGAACGATAAATCGCCCGATTCGGTAAAGAATTGTAGGTCTCTTTGAGTCTTCGCATCTCAATCTGAATTCTACGCCTGTAGCTAGTATATCCAGACTTCGAGAGAGAGAAGATACCACGACTCGAAAATTGATCGGTCACAGTGGGCCAGTTTACTCTCTTTCCTTCGATCCCCTCGGAGGCTCTGCGGTGCCTCCGAGATATCTCTTGTCTTCCTCGGCGGACGCGACAACTAGGCTCTGGTCACTGGACACAATGACCAATGTCGTCGCCTACCGGGGTCATCAACAGCCGGTCTGGGATGTGCAGTGGAGCCCCATGGGCATCTATTTTGCGACTGCTAGTCGGGACCGGACTGCTAGACTTTGGTCCACGGATCGAACGTCGTGTCTGAGGATCTACGTGGGACATTTGAGTGATGTTGATGTAGGTAGACTGACTGGTAATGCATTATCTTTTGCTGACTTATCCACTCAGTGTGTCCGCTTCCATCCCAACTCGTTATATCTAGCGACTGGGTCGAGTGACTGGACAGCTCGTCTGTGGGACGTCCAACGTGGCACGTGTGTGCGGGTATTCATTGGGCACCAAGGAACGCTCTCTACACTGGCGGTTAGTCCAGATGGTAGGTATCTCGCTAGCGCAGGGGAAGACCTCGCTATCAATCTCTGGGACTTGGGCTCCGGCAAGCGAATCAAAAAAATGATGGGTCATAGTGCATCCGTATACTCTTTAGCATTCAGCGCGGAGTCATCGATGCTTGTGAGCGGGGGTGCAGATTGGACAGTACGGTGCTGGGACGTCAAAAGCTCTGGTGGTCAAGTTAAACCACGAGAAAATGGAATGGATGAAAGTTCTGGGCTTCGCGCTGAAGAGGATGAAAACAGTGAAACGTACGTGCCATAATTCATTGTATCAATCATCAATTTGATGCATTCCCATCGGTCGCAGTTCCGACTTACTGGCAACTTTCCCCACGAAGAGGACTCCCATAAACCAGGTTCACTTCACGCCACGCAACCTTTGCCTGGTGTCAGGTAACTACCTCGCCCCGGAATTGAGATAGGTTGTTTCGAGAGATCCGTATCGAGAGTCCGCGTCCACAGACTGCAACCTGATTGCTTGTCGACAGGTATCCCCCTACTATTATTATAGTATCCGCAGGTCGCCCCTCACGAATAGCCAAGGATTTAGCCACCGTTTTTTCGCCTTACCCACATGGCTATTGTATCCAACTCTTATCATTGAATCGAAAGTGGATAGCGACGATCTCTGCGAATAGATCCCTGTTTCGGCTGATGACCTGTAAAGTGTTTCTCACGAGAAAGACTCGTCTCTGTATTCTTCCAAGGTGCGGTCGCCGCGAGAGGACGAACTCGCTTGGCTCGACTGAGGCTACTTATTCTCAACGACCATTCCCCACTGACTTGTTCTTGGATCTTTGATCATCTCACTTTTTGCGTGGTTCATGGATTCTTCACGACGGGCTTAGTTGGCGCGTGCCATTGAACCTGAGAGTACATAGTTTTAAATGGTGTGGTGAGCGACAACACCAACTGGTAATGAATGGGATCACGTGACCGATGGAATGTAAGACGCACCTAACTCGCTCAATAACTTGGTCCACTGCCACTCAAGATACCTGAGCCCCACACGTTTCTTCAAGGGTATCTTTATCGACTCACTGCTCTCCCGGACACTTACCACTACTTGTTTCTCAGATGGATGCCATGGAAGAAGATCCTATAATTGCGACTAGCTCTTCCTTCCCCGAGAGTGTGCTCGATGTACAGGGTACACCGAGCCATGCACCCCCTCCGTCTTGTACGCTCCTGTTGCAGATTCTGTTGTGCACGTCCATGCTACTGATTTATTGATTTTACTTGCCCATTGTGTCTGCGTATTCCACACATATGGTATTTAGTAGCACCGATACCGACAAGCTCGCGCGAATTTCGAGACGTTCAAGTCAAAGTACACATAAGAAGACCCGAAAGGGACTCTTGGGTATACCTTGGACGTGCTCTCGTCTCTCAGGAGATCGCTGGGCAGTCGTCACGTGTCGGTATGAGCCCATCTATCCCCATGCACGAATTTCGTGTTGGTTGATCGCCCTTATGTCCAGTGGTACGTTCCATGTCATCTGGCAAGGTGATGGCTTCGTTCGGCGAGGTGAGTGATCCGTACGCTCCCCTTTTCTCTCGCTTTAATGGGAGAATGAATTCAGTTGTCGGACTTGCAAGCCGAGAAGCGCGGTAATTTCGTCGTCATCGGATGCGTGGAAGGCGCCCGTGTCATATCATGGTCATTGAATGTATGTTTTCTTCACGACACGTTGTGGTGGCATTGTGTTTGACTGGGAGTATGTCAGGCCTTGAATAACTCCGACACCCTTCGTTTGCTCGCAAGTATCGAGCTTGCGTGCTACAGGTGCAGAGTCGCACTTATCGAACCCCGAAACCATGCCAAGACGCGCAGACGCATTGAGCGCATTATTAAGGACGACAAACGCAGGAGACACAAGCGACGTAAAGATCAAGATGCCATGATTGATGCATTCTCCAGGCAGAATCTCGAAGGTGACATGGGACCAAAGTCGTGACGCTCAATGGGGAATGGTTGGATAACATCAACCTAGAACTTTCAAAGATTGTAGTTTTCTGGGCTTCGACTTGGTCTCATCCCGGGTCGTACCAGGTTGTACCCAGTGTTGTATTACTTACCGATCATCTATTGTAGTGATCGTATTCCCAACCCCAACGCTGTTTTCTTTTCCTTGACACTGCATCCAGACATATGTAACTCGTTGTGAGATGCAACACCTGCGCATAAATTCCATTGCCTCGGGATTTCTCCAAGTGTATAACTACCAGACGTGGCAACTTATACGGGTTACAAGAATGCCTGCACAACCAAACCAAACCAAACGAGCGAACGGACCCCGAGCTCAACCCAAGACATAAATATTCTAGATATTCAGTGAATCAACACGGTTTTTCAACGATGGCTAGATTCCCATCACAAAACCGGGGTAGGGCCTATCTCAACGTCCCGAAAGTACGAAGTGCACAGTTTACAATACACAAACCTACTCGAAGGGATCACTCCGGAGGAGGATGGGAAGTGGACTGTGGTGGTTCAACATCTACATATTGCCCATTGGTAGACGACAGTCCCATCACCGACGACACCGGTCTCTCTCCTGTAAGTCTTGTCACAGGGGTTCGTCGCTCCGAGTATTGCGGAGGAAGTTCAACAACCTCAGCTACATCCTCGGGGAAATGATCCGCAGCATCAGTATGAACAAGAAAGCGGGCAACAGGCTTATAACTTGTCATCCCGGCCATCGCAGCTTTCCGGCGGCCGCTCGATGACATGGATGAACTGGCAACATCACCGAATGCCGCAAAGCTGTCGGTGTTTGAGCTTGCTCGAGAGTGTTGGTGGTGTGTAGAAGGCATTCCTGATGCGCGGACCGAGGGATCTGTCGACGGCGACGACTCCCGATACGATGCTGGTGATGCAGGTGAGCCGGATACAATCGGGGGAGCCAGGTGTGTGATGGAATCGGTTTGATAGGGGAAGGGATATATTGGGGGGTCTTGGAAGTTATCAATACCGGGATCGAGTTCCACCGAGTTTGGACGACGCGAATTCCGTGTCGGTGCGAGTCCGTACGGTGAACGTCTGTAGCGTTGGCGTCTTAAGTAGAATACTGCCACTGCGACAGTAGCCGCAATGGCAAGGACTACACCAACTGCTGCTCCAACAATGGTACCCGTGGAGACGCCGGACGGTGTTTGCACGGGGGATGATGTAGAAGAACTAGCTGCTGAAGTCGACGAGGGAAGGGAGCTCACAGTAGAGGATGGCGAATTAGCGTTGAGACAACTGGCAACACTTGAAAGGGCGACATTCTCGGTATCAGAGGACCCGCCTGAGTTACCATTGGCGTCGGTCAATGTGAAAACAATCGTAGTTCCAGCTGCGACGTTGGCGACCCATGCAAAGCTTGTTCCTGTTGAAGGAGTGTGTACGAGGAACGATTCTCCACCTGGAATAAGTCCCTAGTTGTAAACGAGATCTAAGCAGCAGCAGAATCGAATGTCCAACAGGACTGACCGCAATTGTAATGGGTAAGGTGGCCCCATCGTAATTGTTGAATGTGTAAGGGCTAATGTTGAGGTAAATCTCTCAAATGCGAAGGACTGAGATCTTCGACGTACCTGCATTGTTGCAGCGAAGATGGCAGGCCGAAAGAAAAGGGAAGATAGGGATTGGAGGTATTACACGAGGCACTTCCGACTGGCGCCCCCACAGTGAGTAAGTCGGATGTTCCGCCAGTTCCAAAGCCAGTTGCGTCGGACATGGTCAGCAAAAATTGGTATCCCTCGAGGAATGGAATGGACGAGATTTGATATGAGCCCTGATTGTTATTAAACGATGTCGATGGTACAGATATGTTCCGTGGAATGTTGTAGACCTTGGGATATGGGTTGAGGGTGACATTAAATTCCCCGAGGTGGGCGACTCACGGGTATCAACATAATTTGGAAGGGAGCCCGACCCCCTACCGTTCGAGCGTATTGACATAGACTCACGAAAAGACACTGCTAGGCTCACTCACCTGTCCAGGTGACATTTAGAGGGCCACATTGAGTCGGCGACGACCCGACGGTTACACTGAACGATAGTGCAGAGGAAAAATATGAAGCAAAGAATAAGAACGATGGAATAAGAGAAGGACGCATACTCAAACGATGGACAACAGCTTGGCAAAAAATTCCCCGCCGAGGAAGCGCTTGACAGTGGGGATAGGTCGATTTTTGTAGGGAGCAGGGAAAACGCGCGTGGCCGTTAATCGCGTAGACTGCGATTACGTCAGCAAGGTTGATAACCATGTGACCACTACAGCAGGATGGTCTGGTGCGGTAGAATGTCATTTACTTACTGAAAGACAGAGTGACATTACCAAAAAAAAAGTCTAAGCCGCGTGAACGCCATCAATGTGTCTCAGACAAGGTGAGGTGGAGTGCTAAGTCCATATCACGTGGGACCAAAAATGAGTCGCCGCACCAACCTTACGGGAGTTCCCGTGCACCCGTGTCTCAGGCTGGACTAGTCCCCTCGTCGTCAACAGCGTCAAGAAGACCAGCGTCAAGGTGCGTCTGCTCCTCCGATAGCACAGCAGCGTCCATCTTTGCGCCGTTGGGATATGGGTATTGAAAATCGCATGCGAGTCGATCCTGGCGCAGGGTGGATGGACTCGGCAGAGTTGGATGTCCTTCAGCTCGGAGCTGACTGTTTCTCTTTCGCAGATAAGAGATGGGTTTCGCACACAACAACGGTTCGTAGGCGATTTACTACTACCTCGCCGTGACCTGACTTGGCGGGTATATGCTAGTTCTTCACGGTAACCACTTCCGCAAGGATTGGCAGCGCCGCGTGCGCACCTGGTTCGATCAACCCGGCCGCAAGCTTCGCAGACGCACAGCCCGCAAAGTCAAGGCCGCCAAGCTCGGCGTCCGCCCGCTTACACTTCTCCGCCCTGCTGTCCGTGGCCAGACTGTTCGCTACAACCGCAAGATCCGCGAAGGCCGCGGATTTACTTTCGCTGAGCTGAAGGAGGCAGGCATCAACCGCAAAGAAGCACGTGGTGTTGGTATAGTCGTTGACCACCGGAGGAGAAACTTGAGCGAGGAGGGAAAGGCTCTCAATGTCGAGCGGTTGAAAGCCTACAAGGCCAAGCTGATCGTCTTTCCCCGAAAGGCATCCAAACCCAAGAAGAGTGACTCCACTGTAAGTGTCCAGGCGGTCTGATTCAACCCAGATATCTGAGCATGATATCAGGGTGACGATCTCAAGGCCGAGACGACGCGGGCTGCTCTTCCTCTTCCCGAACCACATGTTCCCGAACCCCCCCGCAAAATTACGGACGAGGAACGGTCATTCGAAGCGTACAGAGCCCTTCGCATTGCTCGTGCCAATGCCCGGTATGAGGGTATACGCAAAGTCCGGGCTGCAAAGGTATGCCAAAATCCAATCAGTCGCGTAGCAGCACTCGAATCACCCTCGTTATCTAGAAGGAGGAGGAGGAGGCAAACAAGAAGAAGTAAAAGCCTTCGTTTGCTGTATGCTACACTTTTCGGTCACTCCCCTGTATACTCCCAAAATCCGAGCGCATTCAGCTGGGTTCGGAATGTCACATGCAACATGTCGTATGCACCCGTATGAGGACGATTGTTTTTTGTTCCTCCAACCATACGGCCATGAATATTTTTGATCATTAATGTTCTATGTGATCTACTAGGGTATCCAGTGGTCCGGGAATATTCAAGAGTAGTGGCGAATAATATATATGCAACGAAAATACGTCTGAGGAGACCCTTAGTTCGCCTTCTTCACGATCGCTTCTTGGATTTCTTTCTCTGCAACCACCCCAACAAGGCGGGCTTGATCCGCGACTGCCTTGAGAACACCAAGCACATCTCCATTGCCCTTGATAAAACCAAACTCGGCGTAAACGAGCCCCTGCTCCTTGGCGTATTGTTTCACTAGTACA
>JBBPQT010000601.1:0-13299 GCA_038092715.1 Boletus smithii | reverse complement strand
AACGGCAAACACGGATACCATCAAAGCAGTGCCAGTCTCTGTACCGGAGCCTGAAGAAGGAAAGGCCGTCTTTGGAAGCCAAACCCACACCAAATCAAGTATCTGGACTCGGCACACGAGCAAGGTAATTGCACGCATGTTCCCTAGACAGGCATAAGCATTGCGGGGCTGTTGCTAAGAAAATCTATCACCCGACCTTGCGGGCAGGGTTGGGCATAGCCTCAGGCTATCAAGCGAGAATTTCCCGCGAAGGAATGGCGGTGTACATAGCTCACCGACTTTCCTAATTCGGACATTGCGGCAGACGTTTCCTGGGACTATGTAGTTGTCGAGTAACTTCGGCATTCATTCAAGTTAGCCCATACAGCAAGTAGTAATATGGTACTGTAAAGTGTCGGTATTTTCAATGGGCCAACTCCCGACCAGGGGGGCGACACAATGGGCGGCGATGAGCGCCTAGAAAGAGGAGCACGTCAATTTTCGACCAAACAGTGATGCGGCCACGGGCCAAAGTTCCCTTTAGGCGGACTGGAAGGTGTACATTGCTTGATGCATTTATGAGTCGGAGCATTTCAGAAAAGCGCCGACAGACTTACATTTTGGAAGAGGCGGCACTGGCGGAATATCGTAGTCCTTGATCTTGTTGTCTAGAACTTCGTCGGTTGCGCAGAGGTCGTCCGGGATCATTCATGAACTATCTAGCTTCAAGCCCAGTATATCACCGAGTGACTAGCCCGGAGACTTGGCTACATATGTGTGCCAAAAATAAGCATAGAGAATGGTCCGAGAGCATCACGCGCATGTGAAAGGATGATATGTGCGAAACTGTAACACGCTGGTGGCAGTTCTTGGGAAAGCTAGGATTACATAATGACAGTGCACTAACAAAGGTGGTTACGAGGGCCGCAGTGAACAAAACGGTAAAACTTGGAGTTCATGCTATAAGTTCTTCAACATGTCCAATAGATCTGTCAACTTTTCACAGCACGAAAAGGTAATAACCGGTTGTCCTGAATAGATTGTCGCATATGTTGTACTACCCGGGTTATTTAGCTACAATACTACTATTTGATACCGGCGGACTTGAGTTCCAGTCACAGACTCTCACAGTGATGTCAGTGCTCCCTTTCAACCAGCTTCCGCTAGACGTTTTTCTCGGTATATTTCTCTACCTCGATATCCCAGACATCCTTCGAATACGCAGGGTACGCGTCACCTTTCGCGTGCTTCGGGCCTAAATACAAGCAATAATTTATAGGTCTCTCGATTTCTGAACGGAGTTAGCCACTGCAGGGACGTATGGACAGACGCCTATCGCAAAGCCGACTTCGTTCGTCCTCCCGGCCCATTCCTCTCACAATCTGCGCACGACTTGGAGAATGCGCTCGTCCCTAGTTTTCGCGTAGACCGGAATCTTCGGCACGGCGGCAGTACTGCGCAACGAGAAATGCCGACGCTCCGAAAGCTGAGAGAGATTCGGTATACGGGCGTGGACCTCCGTGTTAGTTTGGTCTTTGGGCGGTTTCTGTTCATCGCTCTCAGGGAGGAAGTCCGTTGTTATGACTTGAACCTCGACGCATTCGACAGCAACTCGGGTGCCAGTATTATTTACAGATCGACGGGTGGAACCCTCAAGTCCTTTCATTGCGTTTCTGCCATCGACGTCGAGGGTCGCCCGTTTGCGTGCGTGGTCCTGAGCGAGGCATCGCGGGCAGGAAATCGAACACAAATGTGGGCTTTGACATTGGATGCGATTCAGGACACCACACTCAAGCACTGACGTCGTTACTAGTTCGATCTATTTGTTGAATGTGGCGGAGCAATCTGAAGTGACTCTGGATCTTCTTCACCACTTTGAACACAGCGAGTTCAATATCCGCTCCGTTGACCTTGGTCCTCGTGTGATTGTTGTTCAAGGTAGAGCTCCCCACGATGATTGGCGTGTCGTCGCCTTGGACGTGCATGCACGCACGCAGTTCCTACTTCCTTCATTTACCGATGTGGCGCTGGAGGCAGACGAGGAGGTGGGCATCCTTGTTCACGCACCCCATTCTACCCAACGTTTACATAACATCTACGACATAGGCGTCAGCCAAGACCCCGCTTACAAGTATTTCGACGTCAACACATCTCCTCCTAGCCAGGTCCCTCTACACCCTAGCCGCCGGGTGGTGCACGTTCTTCCAGGCGTTCGCTCTTCCCCTTCCAAATACACATGAGCGTTTCACCCCTCTCAGCCACTCACACCGCGGTATCATCCCCGGCATCAACGTACGCGACGTTGTGCTTCTTCACGACGCTATCCTTGACCCATCCACGCATGATATCCTCATCACCATCCGTGTGCACGCATTTGAGCCTTCCCGTCCTCACATCGCCCTTTCGAAATACGGCACCCTCCGCCTTCGCAGGTCTCATAACGAGGTCGGCACCATCGCATTCAAACTGCTCGGTTCACTCGGTCAGCTCTCCCGAACCCCATTCTTTCACCCGTCTTTCAACGGCACCGGTCGGGCGTTTTACGCGCTTGAGCCAACGTATGGGATCATCGCAGCGCTCGAGTATGACGTACGCAGCAATGGTGGTAGCGATGACAAGCCTGAAGGCAAGGTCATAGAATACTCTTCCGTTATACGGTTTCAGACCCTACGCACACTCTTGGACTATGATCCCTACTCCGGCCGGATATGCCTCCAATCTACCATGGCAAAGTATAGGGTGATTGAGATCTTGGATCTTGCTGTGTAGGTTAATACGAAGACGATCTACAAAGACAGAGACGAGATATAAGAATAATGTTCGATGCTGGGGTATCTGATTCGTCTACGCGAGCTACGTAACACCACCTAGCACAATGTCGCTATCCCATTGTAATCATGAACAAGGAAGCAAATGTCGCTCCCATCATCATACAGACATTCTTAACGAGTGTCCTCTGTACCCCGCTCGACGCACTCGGAGAATTCGACGATGGGCTTGCAAAACTAGAACGTCACGACATGGCACACAAGACGCGTCAGCAAAAAGCCCTTCCTTCGATCACCATCGATCATGCATGTTCACTCACGAGAAAGTCGGTAACAAAAACGCAGCTGAACCCATACTGTCCAACGTGAAACCAGACGACGTCATCGCGCTCCCACTCGAGAATATGTGCACAGCACCGGCACCGTTGACGCCCACGTCGCCCCAGCTCACCTGTTGGGACACGTAATACGTATTAGTGGCCATGACGAGCGTTCCGTTCGAGGTACTCCACACGGCGACGTCGACACCGCCGACCATGGAGTTTTCCCGGACGGCCGTCGCGCTAAAGAGGAAGGGTGTGATATCGGGGAGGCTGAGCGCAAAGGCGGACGCGTTGCCTTTGATATCCACCGGCGTGGGGTCCGACCAAGAGACAGCGCCGAGGGAGCCGTGATTGATCCCTAGGAGGGTGATCACGACCCATTCTTGGCCAGTTGGTGCCCGCAGCCACCAATTACTAGGAATACGGAGTTGAGAACACGGTCAACGTGTTGCACAACGAGGGAGGACACTCACTCTCCAGCAACGCCACCGAATGCCTGGGGTACGCTCCAAACCGTCTTGGTGCGTTCCCATCCTACGACTTGCATTCGGTTCAGGAAACTCGTCACACGATCGCTGACATCGGTGAATGAGCCAAGCCCACTGTTTTCAGGGAGTGGAATAGAGGATGCATTTGCGGGAGGGACAGCGTCGTTGAGGCCAGCTGGGATGGGTGAACAATTATCGCAACCACAATCTCCATAGGTTGGTGTGCAGGGAGTATTGAACATGAGGGAGGTATTTACATTTGCGCCGATGATATACACATCCTGCATGATAATGTCAGCTCCAGCAGCATACGACGTGAAGTAGTAGTCCTGGCAGTTGAGTACGAGGGAGACAGGATGGTAACCGTCGAGGTTGTAGATGAGATCGTACGCAATGGATGTCGCATTGAGTGGATCGGATGATCCATCGGGTTCATCGCCGGTGTACCAAACCAAGAGGTTGGGCCAGCTCTTGAACGAGTTCACTTGTGAGGTGACGTTGGCTGCATCCTGGTAAACGTAGCGCATGTCGTACATGAAGTACATGCCATTTTGTTGCATTCGACTAAACACATCATTCACGCTTGTCTGGCTCGGGGTGAATTCAAATATGGTATGTATCTGACCTATTTGTTAGCGAAGATACACGAGACGCGATTTAATACACACAATCGTGAACCTTGGTGGCAAAAATGAGACACTTTGAAGGGATAAAAATGGAGAGGATACTCACCCTTGAGTTGCCAACTCATCGATGAGTGTAAGATTTTCGGCCAAGTATTGAAACTCGGTGTAAAAGCCAATCGGAAATACAGGCTGATAACTGCCCGATCCATTCGCAGGCTTCGCCAACAACGCGCCAGTCCTGAGGTCCATTTTTGTAACAGCGCTATTGGTCGGATCAGGCAAGAAATACAACGCAGAACTCGTACTAAAAGCTTGCGGGCTGGGCGACGATGAACTGCCTGAGTAGGTCGCCTGACAAGAGAGGTTGTAGGGGGTGAGTTGAGGCGTCAGATCTCCGAGACTGAACGAGATCTCATACGCAGTCGCATTCAGCGGAACAGCGCCACTTGCGAGTACCCTTCCACCAGCACTAACGGTCACACTGAGTGTTCCGGCGTTGGACAAAGAACCAGAAGGGAGGCTGATGGCCTCAGCGCCTTGAATATTGGAGTAAACCACAGGTGAGTCGATTAGGATGGCCGCAGATGAGCCTGCATCTTCGGCCAGGTAAGGTTTGATAGCAGGTGCACATCTAAAAGCCAAGAGAGGGCTTTGAGATGAAGTAGGGGTGGAGAACGCTCCGCCAGGAGGTGGTGCTGTGTCTTGAGGCATTTGGCTTGAGTTGTAATATTTGCCACACCTGAAACACATGCGATGAACATGGGTTTAAAGGGTACTGCAACGACCCACCATGTCTGAGCTCGACCTGCAGGAACGAGGAAACATGTGCCAAGGAGCACGTAGAGGGACAAGGAACGCATTGCCGAGGCAATTACCTCTGGAATTGGGGGTATCAGTACAATGATACAGACCCTGAGACGCCATGGAATAAAAACACGATGAGCATACCATCTCTCTCGGCACAGGAACAGTGAATTCCCGAATTTGCGCGCTGAGAGATGGTAAGCAAGGTTGTGAGACTACACAGTTGGCACACAGAAGGCGCGCATAACGACCATCGCACGGCCGTGGTGTATGTTAGGCCACGCTTCTCCGGGGAGCTGGCACAATCGCAACCTCACGTTGCTTCTAATGTGAAAGGACAGATATTTCACCTGGGATAGGACCCTTAATTCCTCGCAGAATTATGATGGTGCTAGAGTAAGAGTGCTTCAAGACGGATGCGTTCAGGTTTACTGGGACAATTATTGAATTCGACGTACATGTCAATGGGGGACACGCAAAAGAAGGCGGGACGGATAAAGGAGTGTGTCACGGTGGGGTTCTGAGGAAGAGCCGCGTAGGCCAGTAATAGACTTTACGAAGTCTAACTAGTAACGGGATGGCTGCTACTCAAAAAGTAGCCGAGTTTGTTCAGGTTTGTTGTGTGGCAACAGATCACGTGCACGAGGAGTTGCACGTTCTTTGGCCCATCCACATCCGAGACGACAGTAAGTACCGTGCTTGAAGCTTGAAGCTTGAGCTCCAGTGTATAATATTAGCTACGTTCCATCGACCATCGTTGCATGGGTTTATATTTCAGTTTCCCGCTCTAGGCAAATGATGAGTCCAGCATCTGAACCCGATAAGTAGTACCGTGCCACTCCAACTGACCCATCCAGGACAGCGTACAAGCGTCCAACATATCACAAGATGAACACTCTTCCTCAGACTCTGCAACCCACGTGGACGAGAACGATCCGGGAAACAGATATCGCTCTTGGTCTCGGGCGAATCCCCGACGGCTTTTACGTTGCGGTGCATCACAGTGGCTTTGAGTGAGTGGAGAACCGAAGTCAACTGAATAATGATATCGTCAAATGGGGTGCGCCAATTCCAATGTGAGACACCCCTCCTCCCACTCGCGTTATTCCTTACAGAGTTAGCAGCCCGTCTGATCTGTAGGCTGCCACCGTACGCTGCACGCATCCTTCGAATTCCAGCCCATATCTAGTATTAGGTAATGGGGAGCACCTCCGAAACTTACCGTGAACTACCGAACCGCGGTGCAAAGAATCCTTCAAAGGACGTGGATATTGTATTCCCGTGTTCATCCTTTTTGGTAACTGTTAGACGTCGGAAGCATGAGGGCAGTCACATCTGCGTCGAGGGCCCTCGACTCTCGATTTGGTGACATGTCAACGATATCCACGTTCATCGATGATTAATATATGTCCACAGCCAACCACAGAATCCAAATGCGAGCTAGAAGACGCGACAAATCAAGGCCACGGCGTTCTTCGTTTCACCGAAAGCACGGGGAGAAAGGGGGTTTCAAGTGTTCTATTGAACATTTTGAGCGTGCGCTCTCAATTTCAAACGTGGCGATGGCAAAGTTCATCCACTGCCGAGTCGACGACACTGGCCTTTCCTCGCCGTTGCGCTTACCTTGTTTTGCAATGTATTTGCTACCCGTTCACCTCGACTGACCTTCCACCTTGATCTAGCTGGCCGCTATGCATTTCGCGCGATTCGGGAACAGGCCATTGCGCATGTCGAGGCTGCAGGAGGGTCGAGCGGCTTCGCGAGGGCACGGGATAGGTGACGAAACGGTGAGGATGCTACTGGTAGTCTAGACGCAAGCCGTTGATCGATGGTGTTTTACATAGGAAGCGGCCTCAGAGGGTTATCAGCCCTAAAACGCCTCGTCTTGTAGGGAAAGGCTCACGACTCGGACGCGCGCGCACCGTCACCTCCACAATCTCCAGCGCCACTCGGTCATCATGATATCCTTTATTTCCTTCATATGGTAGTCCGTCCCCTTCCATTTTTCTATGCATATCCTTTCCTCCGTTCTTCTCCCTCAAAGTCTAATATTCATTATGACAATGATTAGAAGTATTCAAGTACCAGTTGGATTATGTCATAATATTAATATCCGCGCCGTCAACGCTACAACTGAATCATGTGTTGATGTTTGAAAACGTCTAACAATGGAAGCGATAGAAAGGGGATTTGACATATGCTGTACTTCTTCGGTGATCAGACATAGACTGTTGCGTGACGGCGGGGAAGGTTCTGAGGATTTCGAGCGGGGTGAGCGATAAGACCCATGCAAGGTGTCGATCATGTGCACCCTCATCGCCATGTGGTAGATGCCAGTCAATCTCACACGTCATTTTCAAACCGATCGAGACGGGACCGCAACGGAATCATCTTCCACATTAGCTTCTATCTCCTTCTTTGCCCATGTCTCCAACGCGTTTGCACATGGCTGACATTCAGCCCCCCAAGCAGTGGATACCCAGTGATTGACTCTACTAGTGAGAAAGTAAAAGCGCTATTTATAAATATCAAGGGTCGCTGATATGTGTAAGATAAGTGACGATGTTCACCGATATTATGGACACGTCTTATCAGCGTCGATCACTGGCTGGTCACTCATTTTCAGAGACTCAGATGGCCTGTGCTCGGACGTGAGGTTTCTGCGGAGAATCCCGGGGTTGCCCTCGGCTACCGGTTATGGCAAGCGTGCGCACAGCGTGGATGCAATCTGGGCGCGCTGCTTGTAACGTTTCGGAGGTCGGTCAAGCGGGCAAAACGTACAAAATGTACCGAATCGGTCAATCAGAGCGCAACGTGCCCCGTAGGGTAAAGTACTTTACACACTTACTATCTTGTCGGTTTCTCACTTCGCACTCGATCTCGGAGTCGTGACAGTCGCTATGTATATGCAACTGATAAGTTATCTAGGTACACGACCCTGTGTGGGGTGTCCCGGGCCAGCTCAAAAACTTCTCTTTATTTTGTTTCCGTCGATGGTCGTCGCTCGTCGCACCCTCGAGGCCCGAGTAACTTGCCCGCCCGCCACGTTTGGACGGATTAGGTAAGCGAGAGTCGGGAGACCGCGACGACCGAAGCAACCCCAAGTCACGTGTATCAAGGGCTTGACACGTGATGATCGCTCGCCAACGGAACGCTTACCTCAGCAGCACAGCTTGTTTTCGAGATAAAGTATGTACCGTAAGTAGGTGTAGCGGGATTTGCCATGACATATTATTAGTCTCGGTACCTCGCGGTGACGGCGGCGTTTCAATGTATCGGTGCAGAAAGCTTAACCATTCTGGTCCGGTTTCTGTCGTTCTCTTTTCAAACTCTTGCGCTCCGCATCAAACGTCTGGATCCGAGACTATAGGAAGCAGTCTCCCTCCCACGGCGGACATGATTGTCGATGCAGCATGTCATCCTGCGACGTGTCACATGTAGTTTCGGATCCAGACGTTTGGTGCGGAGCGTACGGAGTTTGAAAAGAGAACGACGGAAACCGATACATTGCCCGCTGTTACCACCGGGCGGTACCGAGACTATGTGATTTCCTGGGAGATAGAACGTCGGTCTCCGTTCACACTGCCGAGACGAAACATGACCGTCACCACGTGCTGCAACTTCAATGAAGGGTACTATAAGACAGGGGAGCGGCTGGACTGGCAAATGCCAAAAACTCTTCTTCCGACCCTCACCCTGCTTTGCATTTTCAACATTACGATCGGATGGCTCTGTCTGGGCTATCGAAGAGCCTTGAGCTTGACAGTGTAGATACGGTCGTCGCCGTCTTCGAGCTCAGTCCTGCAGAGCACGCTAGGTTGCTACGGAAATTAGATTTTAATCTCCTGCCCCTACTTAGTCTGCTAACCCTTCTTGCGTTCCTGTGAGTTATGGTGTCCATCTAGCCTGCTCTGTGTCTGACCGACGTTCTGCCCTCCAGTGATCGCTTGAATATTGGCAAGTATTATCTGATATCTTGACCTCCAGTCACAGGCCTTATACCACCCATTAGCCAATGCTAAAGTTGCGGGTATGACGACTGACCTGCAACTCGACGGACTTAAGTATAACACTGCTGCTGCTGTCTTCTTCGTGCGGAGTTTCCTCGCTTTTTTGAACCATGACCAACACTCTCTCAGATTTTATACAGTCTCGCAGAAATCCCGTCGTAAGTTGGAGCAGCATACTCTTATCATTCTGTAAATAACCCTCCTGTAGAAATATCATTCTTAAGCTCTTTCGACCATCCCAATGGAGTATGACGATCATCCCCCCCACGCAGCTTTTCCCCTCTGACCAAACTTGCCAATGTAGTACCTACACTTATGGCCGCATGGGGTTTGGTCATGACGCTCATGTGCCTTGTGAATTCCTATCAAGGGCTTCTTTTGTAAGGGTTCAAGTACTCTGCAATCCGAACTGACATTGTTATATATTTCATGTAGCGCACGAATTTTCCTCGGTCTTACGGAAGCTGGGTTGTCCCCTGGCATAAACTATTATATTTCAATGTGGTATCCACGTGCGGGTCGGGCGTTGCGCATTGCTCTTATTGTCTCTTCCGCAACCGCTGCAGGAGCCTGTGGTGGCATTCTAGCGTGAGCGCTCTTTCGAATTCTGTGCAACATGTCACTCACACGCCAAAAGCTACACCATCGAAAAAATGGATGGGTATGTGATATTTCCGAAAACAAAAAAAATCCGCTGCAGAGCTTATTTTCCTCTGGCAGGATAGGTGGCCTCCATGGCTGGCAGTGGATCGTAAGCAAATTAAAAGAATTATGTGGCGTCATATACTCACTCAAGGTGGTTAGTTCTGTCTGGAAGGACTCGGTGAGTCTGCAGTTCACTGCGAGATGAGAGCGATCGAACTTACACTCCTACAGCTACGATAATCGTAGCTTTGGGAGCATTTTTCTTTATGCATGATGTGCGCGCCCATGTCTACCTGGTCATGTATAAATGCTTACCGCTCCGTGTTTAGTACCCAGAAACTGCATCGTTCTTGACAGAAACTGAAAGATGCTGTGTCGTTCAGTTGTTGAAGAACGACTCGCAAAATCTTGCGACCCACTTTGAACTCGAATTCGTTCTACAGGCCTTCACGGACTATAAAACTTACGTTCAAGCGGGTATATTCATGGGGTATGTAAATCGGGCCATCTCGTTCCGAGCAGCCGCCCTGATATTTGCACGGGAATGTCAGTGTGCTCATCCCTGTGTACGCAATTTCTTTCTTCACCCCTACGATCGTCAATGAGCTCGGTTTCTCTGCCGCCCACGCCCAATTGCTTTCTGCCCCTCCCTTCGTTGCGGGCTGTATATCAACCATCCTTGTTGCGATCTATTCTGACATTCTCAATCTCCGTGGGCCATTTATCATCGCTGGAGCATTTGTCTCCTTCCTGGGGTATATTGTCTTATATATTCATATAAGCCCTGGTGTATCGTATGCCGGCGCCGTTCTCGCTACGACCGCTGTGTTTCCCCTCGTTGTTATTGACATTGTATGGGCTGGCTCAAATGCCGGAGGAGAGATGAAACGCAACGTCGTCATCGCCACGGTCATCGGATTGGGAAATCTAGGAGGGTGAGCCCCACATTCCCATCCAGCTTTGGATTTACGGTCTGATACGAAATAGAATCTTTTCATCCTTCATTTACCACGATCCTCCGCGATTCCGCGTTGGCCATGTGTCAATGATGGGTTGCCTGATTCTCTCGTGCGCCTCTATCTAATGACCACCGTTATTTGTTTGCTGACCAACTGGATGCTCAGTATGCTCTTGTCTGCATTTGCAATGTGGGATTACAATAGGATCAACAAACAGAAAGTGGAGGCATGCCGTCAGTATAGAATCACTGAGAGGCAGAATTCGGATCAGTTTAGAAACATGGGGGACGAAAGTCCTCTGTTCAGATACACCCTTTAATTTTAGCTAGTGAACTGGTATTGATATGTACCTTGTACTTCTACCTCCTTGCACCTGTGGGGACTAACGATGCGCAGTGCGCACCGCGACCTCCCACAGTCTACTCCATCCCTTCCATTCTCTATTCATACTATGTACTTTTATTTATCCTCTGGAACACGCACATGACTGACAAATCTAGATCTCATTATCGTACCGCGCAAGTTATTTCAATTTTGTCGTCCTCTCCGACATGTGGTCCTAGTGGAAATATATATTACTCAGATGGCAATCAATCAATTGGATTATATCACAACGTGTTGTGGTACAGCTAAATGATGCACGGAAACATCCAACAATAAAGGCGGTAAAGGGGGGGATTTGAAATATGTTATACATCTCCAGTTGTTGTACAACGACGGCGCCAATCATGCGCACGCTCCAGCATTGCGGCAAATATCAAAATCGTCGGAAAGCAACCTATGAAACAACACGTCACTTTCAAACATCAAGACGGAACCACAACAGAATCATCTTCCACATCCGCTCTCTCTCCTTCTTTGCCCATGTCTCCAACGTCTTTGCGCATGCCTGACATTCAGCTTGCTCAAAACTTCGACGCGAGCTTCCTAAACGGTCGATAGTACCCAGTGGTTGACTCAGATCGTACAGCGATTGTCCGAGCTCCTCCGCGACGTAGAGGGGATCGGTGCATCCACGTTCATGGTCAAAGAGATAGTGCTGCGTGGCGAGCGTCACGAGCTCCGAGAAATCGCGTTTACAGGTTCTGTGGGTATAGCCATGCGCGTACGGATTGTGGTGCACAAAGGTATTTCCTGGACCGGTCATTAACGTGTGAGCGTGGGATCCGAGGGATTGGATCAACGTTGTGATGGCATGTTGAGAAGCTTCCTTGCCAAGGGATAGTCGCTGCATGTCTATCGGCGACAGTGAACAGTGCCATGCACCCTCTTCAAACGATTCGCCGTAGTCGAATATTTGAGAGAAGCTGTATCTGGAGAGGTCGTAGAAAGCAGAGGGTAAGAGCGACGGTGCGTTGACCTCACGTGCGAGATTGATCACAGCCTACGCAGAAGTAGTGTGACATTGTGAAATTTGGATGACGGAGATTACGTTCGACTTACGATTGGTGATGGATATATACTCCCTGACCCTGCTTGGAGTTCAAAAGAGCGTGAAGCGTCCTCACGAGCATCCCAACCCTTGAGCGTCGCCGGCCAAGCGACAGTGAGGTGGTCGAGGGCTTTCTGGCGCAGAGAATCCACCACGTACTTCGAAGCAAGGCGTAGGACACCAGAAACGACTTGAAAGTCGGCGGGGTCGTTGTTGCCAAAGCTCCTTTAGTATAAGAACAATGAGCGAAGGAAGGGATCGAGTACGATAGTACGACTCACGGACCGTCTACCAATGCTGTGAGTAGATTGGCAACGTCTTCGGGTGCATCATGAAGTCGGAGCACCTGACAACCTTCTATATCTCCCGAGGAGTGTACAGACTGTGACAGCGACTTGGCATCAGCCTCAGGCTGTGGCAACGTGAACAGGTCGTGAAAGAAACCAGAGTGCCGAGCAAGCAAGGATCTGTGTACACGAAAGAGGGTGTCCTCAGCGCGAAGGACAATCTCCAGCACTGTATTAGTGTGATTCCCCACGTCACAGCAGGCGAGCGGGCTCTCACAGATCCATCCGGGAACCATAAATCTGGATGTCTGACGAAGGGACTCTCGCAGCTTGCGCTCCCGGTGCATTCTGCGTCACCAGTGTCTTCTTGGACGATGGAGGAGGTCGCAGGATGTTTCTTGTCGTCGGCGGACTCTGAGCGGCTAGGCCGGTGAAAATGGTTCCGAAGAGGCGGAGGGCTTCTAGAAGGAGTCCCATAAGCACCAATGGGGAGGGGATAGTAGCTGTTGTTCACAGGAAGCCGTGACATGTCTCTACCCAAACAGACGAACTTGGATGGTCCCAATGGCACGACGGTGATGTGTCAGGTTGAAGTAGCCCATACTGGTAATTTATGAGATTAGATAACATCAAACTTTCTCACTGGCGTAGTACTCAACTCGGCTCTGCATCTGACAGCATCATCGCTTTGTACCTTACGTTTGACTTTGGCAGGATCACTGGAATATAAGTACTCTTGTAAGGATCATCACAAGCTGTCGCCGCAGCAGGCCGCATGGGACTGTTTCAAGACCCTAGCAACGAGCATCGTTGCAAAGCTCAGGACCTCAGGTACGCTGCTGTGCACCGGAACTTAGATCTCAATCTGAACCCGAGACACGTAGTAATATCGCACACAACACTGCACAGTGTATCACAGGTACGACTACATGTACACGCTAAAACTATGTCGCCAATTCTACACCGCATAGCCGTAAG
>JBBPQT010000600.1:0-13306 GCA_038092715.1 Boletus smithii | reverse complement strand
ATTGTCAGTGCGGATGGCAAATACCCATCTCCCTTTGATGGGTATATGACCTTTTGGTAATGATACCAATTCCCATACCTTTCTGTCCTGTAAGGACTTCATTTCATCCTTGAACACATCATACCAAGCTTTTTGCTGATCTCGAGATAGCTTAGCTATATCTTGGTAATGCTTTGGTAGAGTCCATTCTCCATGATCTACAGCGAGTGCAAAGTGATGTCTAAGCCACTTACTGCCGTACATTTGTCCGAGATCATCATCCTCATTGATAGGTCTCGGTTCCGAAGGTTCCGGATCAACTTCCATGCATGGTTGTTCAGAAGTCTGTGATTCCTCCTGAATCGGATCAAGTCCCGGATGATCACCATAAGTGTTATCCGGTACAATCCGAGGTTGTGGAACACGATTAGATCGTCATTGTTCTGTTGGAGGTCTGAAGTTAGACCGCTCATCCCTTGTAGGATGGTATTGGTGAGGATGAATCCAAAAATCAGTTGTTCTTTCTCCAGATTGTTGTCTGGGTGGCAACCAGTTATGTGGAACTGGAGCGCAAACTAACCAACTATCATCTTCTTCTAGAGAAGTGTCCAGTGAATTGGAGATAGTTTGTCGCTTGTGTTGATGTCGATCATCTATACTAGATCAATGTCCTGAATCAGGTTGATCTCTCCAAACACCAGGGTGTGGAGGTGAGAACTCCGTTCTATAAGAAGGAGGTCGCATAGGACTTTCAAATTGAGGAGGTGATAAAGATCTTGGAGGAGAACCAGGAGGATTCCATGGTTCTGAATCTGGTGCCGGGTCAGCATCATCTGGATCAGGGGAGTTACGTCCAGGAATAGGTATTGGAACATAGATATGTCTATCTGGTTCCGGTTGCTGTAACTGAGGATCATTTGAAGGTGGAAGATCATTATTAATCTCACCACGTTCTAGGTCATGATCTTCTTGAGGAATAGGGGCAGGTCCATCTTCTTGGCTTCTGGAACAGTGCGGGAAGAAGTTCTCATCAAATGTAGCATTAGTAGCAACCACCACACAATGCTTAATTTTTGACTAGAAGTGCCAACCTTTAGTGTTAGGTTTATACCCAAGGAATGTCATTTCCTCAGATTTGGGAGACAGTTTGTCTGGCTGTTGTTCTGGAGGAATAAAGACATAAGTGTGACATCCAAACACTCTGAAGTATGAAGCATCTGGTTTCTTTCCATTGAAGATCTCAATAGGGGTCTTCCAATCATGACGATGCATGGGTTGCCTGTTGTAAATGTGTAAGGCAGTCTCTACAATATCTTGCCAGAATGCTTTAGGGAGGCAAGCATGTTGGCACATGCTTTTGGCTTTTTTGAGTATGGTCCTGTTAAATCTCTCAGCTCGTCCATTCTGTTGAGGAGTGTGAGGAACAGAAGTCTGATGAGTCATGCCTCGGTTCGAGAGGAACGTCTGAAACTCTTTAGACATAAATTCTCCTCCTCGGTCCGAACGGATAGAGGCAAGGGTGTGACTGGTAAAGGTCTCAGCCCAGGAAACCATATTCCGAAAATTAGCAATACAGTCCAACTTGGCCTGCAAGAAGGACAGTAAAGCATACCCAGTATGGTTATCAATAAAAGTAAGAATATACCGAGCCTGAGAGTGAGGCTCAGTAGGCATCGGACCCATAAGGTCCGCATGAACCAGAGCAAGGGGGTGTGAAGCCCACTTCTCAGAGGCCGGAAAGGCACAATCCAGCATCTTGCCGATCTGACAACCCTTGCAGGGAGGCAAATCTTTAGGCAGAGTAATAGAGGGAACACCAGATAAGTGGGTAGACGCATGGTGAAGAGCATTTCAGGATGTGTGACCGAAACGTTGGTGCCACACCTGATAAGATCGATCATCTGCAAGAGAGGCAACAATACCCGACATTGGAGTAATCATTTCTGACTGAAACCAATGCAGGTTGTTAGCGGGTGATAAGGCAGTAGCCTGGATCACCTTGCATCCTCTCTTGTCCCAGATCATTGATCCTAAATTAGTAATCTCACAGCGATCGCCGTAGGCCGTAAGCGAAGGGACTGACAATAGCCGGTGAGAAGCATCAGGCACATACCAAACTTCCTCTAATGACAAAGTAGGCGGGGTAAATCCACCCTTAATCTGTTGAATTAAGATGGTACCTGGACCATACATGGAAACCTTATTTCCATTAGCAACAGAAGCAGTTCGCTTATTGGACTCTAGATGAATGAAGTCATCTAGGAATGGTGATAGATGATCAGTACAGCCACTGTCAATCATCCAATGCATGTGATTAAAGTCTGACTTTGAGTCACTCTGGAGTGCAAAGGCTCCGATGCAATAGCAAAGGTGTATTGGAATCCTCATCATAGTACATTTCCATATCTGGATCATCTCCTCAATCATGAACTGTCCTTTGTACAGTAGGATGAGGCTGCTCCACCGGGAGTACAGGGACGCGATCTGGTGGGGTATAGTCTAAATATGACTGGAGGGAGGCAAAATGCCCAATGTCTGAAGGTAATCCGCCTAGCGGAAACACCATCTTTTTCTTTCCTTTCTTTTCTCGCCTGGTAGGGAGAGAGATCTCTGGTGCATCTGAGGTGAGAACACCCAGTGTGATGATACCGATTGAGTCTGGTCTCAGAGTGGTGTATCTCGGAATGATGAATTCCGGTATCTCTCGTCTAGTAGACGGTCCTGCTCCGACTTAAGAGATGTCAGACGGAGCATGCTCGAAGGGAAGTAAGGCCATCAACTGTTTCCATACCTGTGTCCATGGTGTCCTCGTCCATCAATCCATCTTGCCAACTGTTGAAGTTGGTTCCTTCGATCACCTCTTCAAACCTCTCCGAATCTTCCATAGTGAGCATGTTGTCATAGTGTGACCACACCACTGTTTCTTGAGCCGGTGTCATTTCTGTAGTGGCTACATTTAGCATCTCCTCATCAGTGATGAGTGCATGAGTGAAACCTCCATTTCCCTCTAAGGTGTGAGCCTGAGGGGCTTTTCCCTTTCCCTTTCCACCTCATTTGTTCTGTTGCATTTCGAAACCTCGGCAGTTGTTACTGCCTCTACTACCTTGATAGGAGTAGGGTCTCCCCCGAGATCCTGATCCATGCCTTTCAGCACCGGACCCGGAACCTCCTGAGGGTTGACTGCCGAACGTCTGAGAGATAGATGTCTGCCCAGAAGGGTGATTCCACTTATTAGTTCGTGGAGGTCCCCTTCGAATGATGTTTGTGCAATTGGCAGAATAACTGTGTACCTGAGGTTTGTTCTCCACATTAGAAATGTGGGATTGCAGCAGATAATGTGCACTGTGGAAATCAACCTCAGAGAGAATCCTCTAGGTGATTGTGTTGATAGTAAAGTCCACTTGAGGGACTGTTTGAGCGACGGTGGAAGAGAAGGCGAACATGTCGCTGGGGAGCTTGGTTAGAATGAACATGGCTCAGAATGAATCTGGAAGGTTCAATCCTGCACTAGTCATCTCATTAAACAGAGATGTGATTCTGTTTATGTCTTCGTTAGCTGAACAAAGACAAATATCTAAGGACAAAGCTTGGTGGAACAGATGAAACTGTCCGCTAAGTTCTCGGTTTCCAAACAAGGCTACTAGCCTGTCCATGAGATGTTTGGCGACTGAGGGATGAGTATTGTGCTGGTTAGGCACATAGTTGTAGGAGATATTGGTGGCAAGGGTATCGTTCGAAGAGTTGATGACAATTCCACAGATGTGTTTGTCTATGGCTATCCACTTCGCCTGGTCTGCTGCTACAGTGGTATCATAGAGGATGGTTCCATCTATAAAACCCCAGATGGAAAGGGATTCGAAGGTGGACCAGATGCAAGTGACCCATGTGGACCAGTTGGTAGGACCTTTGAGGACTGGGATCTTTGATAAGATTGAGTTATTGACCTGGAAATCAGGAGCGACTGAGGGCGGCCATTTAGATAAAACAGTAGATATCTGAGAGACCATAATCAGTGAATATGTCATTGTATGTGTGAGTATAAAGTTGAGAAGAAGCGAGAACATGCGCTGGAGTAGATGCTCCTGTCCTATATTGTGGTTCTCGTCTTGGTCCTATGTAGGTCCCATCCCGGATATCTGCATCCCGTTTCTGCATCCAGAGAAATAGACGTCTCCTCTTTTTGTTCCCATAATCCCTAGGGTATTTCTGAATTGATCGCTTTGGAGATATAACAGAAGACAATCAATGCATTTAGGATTAAAGGATTGAACCAACGTTCATCCCGCAAGATGGTGGGAGGCATCGTGATATCGGTGATGGACTCTGCTTGTCTAAGCAGGGCTCATAACCTTTTGAAGTACAAAGTACCTCGAAGCGAAGGGACAGAGGATAAAAGTCTCAGGTAGGAAGGCTTACCTGGAGGTGTGATGAACAATAGATTCAGAGCCTAAGAGTTTTCTCAGAGTGAGACTCGATGAGAGAGAAATCGAATGTTGGTATTCGAGATAAAGATTACATGCTGCTAGAATCTAATCTTTATACTCCTAAGATATAAGGTTCAATCTCATCAAACCATGTCTAACTATAGGGTAGGTTAATCTAAGTATAGATAGCCAATAGTATAGTAAGATGCAATATGATGTCAGTATTGCGCCATAGTGACATCATGGATAGTGTAAGCAATCTAGACTTTAGATCACATGGTCGTGAATGTATCATGTGATGAGTCACTATATGAGTCACGCCCATTAGGAATGAGTCACTCCTAATACCATTAGGGTAACTTGGCTAGTGACGTTACATTCTCAACATGCCCTACATGTGCTACTGTCACTACATAGTCTGTGCACACTGCTCCACCCACTGGCATAGTGTATTTATTGCATGTCAGGGTACTAATCATCATCATTGTCGCTATTGACCATCATTTCGCCATCTGCAAACTGAGCTGATACTGTCCCTGGTGTTCGATCTATAATCCCCCATTTATTCCGAGTCTTGATGAGCCCAACTACTGCCTGAAGACTCCACACATCTGTCATGACACTTGCTAGCCGTGATGTCATATACACGTTTCCTTCAGATGCCAATTTGCCCCTGGTATTCCATGGAATAACGAGTGCGAGAATGAGTGTCATGCCACTGAGACTTTTCCAGTATTTGTCTTTTGGCAGAGTAAGAATGAAAATTTTCTTCAGGTCTCCATAACCGACATATTTGACTTTGTTGACTGAGTGGGTCTCAAACACAAGATGGTACTGTTGATAATGAGATCAGCTTCATGCCATCATGAAATATCTTGGTGTACCTTGACATAACAGTTTCTCCATGCCATAGCTCCAAATTTTTGGCAAACTTGCTCTGTTCGGAAACAATTGCTACCATTCCGTAGTTTTCCGGCATGGTAACTCGGGGCTGGTAAGAGGTGAGCGGTCCTTGAGTGACATATTCAGCAATCTTGTGCTGTATTTCTGGATCTACAGTATCGACCCTTTTGTATAGAGGACATAGAATATGGTCTGGATCTGTAAAATATGTTAGCAAACCAAGGAGATCAATAGAATATGATTCTCTACACCCGTTGACGAGCCGCTCATATCCGACTGGCCCATTGTCCTCGAGCTTGTTGAATGCCAGCAACTTGTCCTGAAGCTTGTAGCATACGATCAGTTGCTCTCGATATATTGAATACAATAGGTTTTTGTCCATGTTCTTCCAGGGGCGAGTATGAGAATGAAGATTGCGTTGAAGTAGACCGCAGTACTGTTCCATAAAGAAGGTCTATGTGCTCCAAACCGGTCCACAGTCCCTGGTGCCCTATGCTAAATGAAGGAGACTGTGAATGGTCAATTTGCACATCGACAAGTGTTCTGCTTGATATTGGTAGTAGTACCTATAAATCACAAGGTCAGTTGGACAGCATCCTTCACTAAAATCAAATTTGACTTACTTCTCATAGTTGTTAACCCATTGAATGAGCCGCATTTCAATACCATTGACCTCTTCATTTGTAATCTCGAACTGAAGAGTTGTCTTCATGATGTTTGCGAGCTCACACATATGATCATAGTATTTTTTCTTGATGAAGTGATTTTCCAGGAGCTTGGGGGCCAGATGAATATACCAAAAACACCACAGTTCCACTGTGAACAGTGAGCGGTTGGAAGCGATGTTGCTGAGAACATGTACAAATGGTGTAGGGATATGTTGGACTGTTGCTGCCGTTTCACGGCCAATCTCTTGCCAGATATGTGGTTGAATTTAATATGGTTCGTCTCCAGCATCTAAACCCTTGAACTGGCCAGTCCAAAGGTTGACGAGATTCGGAATGACGTTCTCCAGGAGTAGGTGGAACCACTCCCATGGCAGACAACGGGCATAGTTGAGTGACTGTACCCGGCAAGTCCCAGGAAGGCCCTTGATACTGGTCTGCTTTGCGATTCACTCTTTCTCTACTTTCATTGGTGCTTAAGAAATCTGTGTTGCGGTTGCTATGAAATCCTTGTGTTTGTGAAGTGGTAGATTGTATGGATCCCATTCAATATATTTGTTGGTGTTGCTAAGATTTCTTGGTGGATGGATTGGTATGTAGTATGTGTGCCCTTCACCATGAACTCCTTTGATTTTGCATGATCAGCAAGGGTGTATTCCGTTGTGCCCTTTGATCTTCAGGAACTTCTCAATTGCAATGATGTTCCCGAGCTTGAAGAGGTTGTAGGCATGGAGGTTAAAGACAGAGTTGATTGTTGCGTCAAAGGTGGGTACACCACATGCCAGTTCCGCCAGCTCATCGTTGAGTGGAGACAAGAAGGACCCAACATCCTTTGGCTGATGGGGACCAGGAATAATGGCAATGCATAGCAGATTGTTGAGGTGAGTCCAGCAGTTAGGGGGTAGATTATAGTTCTGGAGAACAACGGGCATTGCACATGGCCCTTTGCAATGCTGGCCGTGGAGTAGATAGCTATCAGTACATAACGAGAGCACAATATCAAGTGGGTCTGAGAAGTATCTGTGGGCAAGCTTTTCCACATCCATGACGATGCAATGCTGAAGGAGACATTGATAATGAGCTGAATCAAAGACATCACATATTTTGGAATGGTGGGACTGAAAGTCTTGGCGATAAGACATCTTTGTGACCATTTGAGCACTCTGGAAGAATCCTTGGAGATGGGGGATCAGAGGAAAGCAGGTGAATTGCGAATGAGGTTGTCCGTTTGCTTGGAAGCATGACTCATGACAGACTGGACAAGATTGATGGTGGATGTATATGTCACACAAGACTTAGGACAGCAATCGTAAAGGACAGGCTTGATTCCAGTGAGAATACCCATCTGCTGAAAGATGGCAAATTGAGAAGCAATGTTGGTCTTGTGGTGAAATGTGAACCGCACATTATTAAATGTGCGCCAGGTCATGTTGCTTGTCATGATGAGGTTGAACACCCAAATGTTATCATAATTGTTGTCAGTGAGAATATAGTTGCCTGCATTTAAGTCATGTTAGCGTATACATTGACTTCAGGTATGCCATGGTGACTTACGAGTTGAGAAAAGTTCCCCCTGATGCTCAACACTTGTGAACGCATCATCCATAATGTCTTCATCATCAAAGATGCTGGACGATGACTCGGATTGAGTCTCCTTGTCCTCCAAATTTGAGTCTGCATGGTCTGAGCCCAGGTTGCTGCCATCCGATCCTGATGGGTCAGCATCAGAGTCCACCACTGAGTAGTATGAGCTTTCTGTATCATTGCCAGCACTGGTTTGACCTGTAACATCTGGATTTGAAGCCTTGCCAATAAATCGTGTGGTGTTGTTAGACTGGTCTTCATTGGAGGCTATCAATTATTGAACAGAACAAATGAAAGATAAAACACATACCAGAGAGGTGGTCAATCATCTCGGATGCCTCATCTGAGGTCTAGGTGTTCAACACAATACTTTCTGATTCAGATGGCGCAATTTGGTTGAATAAGCCATGCTTGGCAGCACAAGTGTAATGTTGCTGGCATCCAGTACAGCTTAGCAGCTTTCCACAGCTTGGCTTACACCAACAACATTTCTTGGAATGCTTTTTCTTCTGTCGGTAGGCTCGTCCCATGACACTGTAGAATAGTAAAAATATCCTAGAAAATTTGATGGTCAGTCGGCACTCATGGAGGTTGGTGCAAAGGAATGAAAACTGCCCGACCTACTGATCGATCTGATTGAATCTGGACGGAGTCCAATGGACAGCACAGACTGAGGAACAAGAGTAAATGGTCGGGGAAAGGTCAAGGAGAGTTGGAAAGTTTGAGAAATATTGCTAGATGAAATCTAGCACGAGCATAAAGGATCCAGAGTGACTGAGAAGGCACAAGGATGCAGTGGTGATGTTGACCAGGTAACTTAGAGCCCCGGTGGTAAGTTTGATCACATGACACTCAGTGCAATTGTCACCGGTCCGAGCAAAAGGTCACGGAATTGACAGTAGGCTAGTAAATTTGCTCGAGGAAACTAGATATGTACATTATGTTTGTTCACAAATAACAATACATGTTGTTTTGTGTGTCCTCACTGATCAGGGATCCTTGGGTCAACACCTCTTCATACCCCACACACAACACCTTTTCGACCTTTGCCAAATTCCCCTCCTCAGGCATAGCCATGCATGTCAGGTCTCGTGACACAAATTAAAGCCGAGTGGAGTTCTGATTGGTCGACCAATCAGCCAGGGCTCCCGACCTCTTGTGACTTTTTGGGCATGATCACATGACTTCTCTGATCTGTTGATTGATTGAGCAACATTCCTCCAAGTCCTACTCTCACCTCTGCAATGGCAAAGACCAAGACCACCTGTCTCGATCAACTTCAAGTGAGTCTAACTAGTCTTCAGAATGAGTTTGATAAAGGTGAGTAATCAATTATCAACTAAATAGATCATTGGCTAGCTCATATTCTACAGAAAAAGAGTGTGTTCACCATAAGAAAAGACACAATCATCTACAATTGGAGCCCATGAAGACACGAATGATCCCCAGGCCTAAGGATTGCCCTGGACATGCTGGACCAGACTCATACAATGTCATGAACACCATGAAACTGTCGAAGGCACAGTACAACTTTGTTGTGGAATGTGTATTCACTCAGTATTGATAATTGTATATGCTTACAGAATTTTAGCATCATATTCGCACACTCATTGCCAGGTACCTTGATGTCACCCGCCCTCTTAGCCAACAGCTGGACAAAATGTTGGTTAAGAAGGTTGTCGCCAAGGTATCTTGTCCTAATCAAGTGCATATATGTGTGACTTACTCACTCATATCCACAGGCATGGTCTCAATGCCCTGTTTTACAACAGTATGAAGGTAGCTGGGCCACCCACGACATTATGGCACAATACCTACACAATTGGGCTGCAAAAGAGCATCAACTCACACAGGAGGCCAAGGTACTATGGTCGTTTGTGAAGCTAACTTATTGATGATAATGTTTTGTCATATACAGATTGTATTTCCAGTGAAGAAACACAAGAGAATAGATGAGGGGGACTTGGAAGAAGAAGAAAATGCAGAGCTAGCAGCGAAGTCCCAACCAACAAAACGTGCTCAGAAAAGGATCATCAGCGAATCTGATTCTGAGTTAGGCGAGGAGAGTGGTGGTTGGAATTGACAAGATTCGGACCTGGACAACTACGATGGTGGCGACTCAGAGCACAAGAATGAGTCCAAGAACAAAATGGTAACTAAGGTGTCTAAGTCCAACAAGGTATGCAAGGGTGGCTCTGACAAGGAGTTCAATGAGCCCCAAGTCAGCAAGCGGTCCAAATCTGGCAAGACAAAGGCATCCAGGTCCAACAAGGCGAACAACGACACCTCCGATGAGGAGTTCAATGAGCCCCTCATCAGCAAGCGGTCCAAATCCAGCAAGGCGAAGGCATCCAAGTCCAACGAGGTGAACAATGACACCTCTGATGAGGAGTTTGACAAGCCCCTTATCAGCAAGCGGTCCAGGTCCGACAAGGTGAAAGCATCCAGGTTTGACGAGGTAAACAACAACACCTCCGACAAGGAGTTTGACAAGCCCTGAGTCAGCAAGTGGTCCAAGTCCAGCAAGGCAAAGGTGTTCAGGTCCTACGAGGCAAAGGTGTCCAGGTCTGACAAGGCAAACAAGGGTGGCTCTGATGAGATTGTCGTCAGCAAGCAGTCCAAGTCCAATGAGGTGAAGGCATCCAAGATGAGTGGAAGCAGGGCCACAATGGTGAGGCATCCAGGTTCAGTGACTCGGAGGAGCTCAAAGCTGGATGACAGGAAACTGAGTCAAATGAGGTAATCAAGATCAAGGTTCCGAAGCCAAAGCTGCCAAAGTCCAGCAACAGCATGGGTGGAACCAAGTACATTACAGCAGAGGCATTCCAGTCCAATGAGAAGAACGAGAAGTTTGAGGCCAGGTACGTCACACTCAAGAGGAATGCCAAGGTCTTTCCACTCTTCTTTGACATCTCAAACAGTGATTCTGACACTGATTTGTTCTCACCAAATGGGAATTGGCTTCAGCTGTGTCCAGAGTGCAAGGAAGACATGCCAACAACAACCCTGCCTCACTTAGCCTCCCTTATCAAGAAGTATTGCCATCTTCACTGCCGAAGCGGGCCATACACTGTCCCAGTGACGCAAATGGCTATGAATTTATGCAACCTAGTTTGCAAAGAGAAGCTAAAGGACCTGGCACTCAAAACGGCAGTGAAAAAGGGATGGCCAATCTCTGAGATCAACTTTCAACTCATTCCAAAGCGGATCCACACAATGTCTGGAGAACTGAATCAATTGATGTTTAACAAGGAATATTTGGAAAACTTGTTCATCTGGAATGCATTCAAGGAATCGCTTGTGGCTGATGGGCTATCTATCAAGACATTTTCATCACTCAGAGCAGGCGAGATCAATCCGTCATCAAATGTACCTATAAGAGCAGAAACAGGATAGTGAGTTTTGTCATAACATTCAGATGATTGTCTACTAACATTTTAAAGCTACGGAATGAAGGGAAATGCAATCATCATGCATACACTGTTTGGCATCTATCCCCAAACCAGAATGTCGGCAGCTGCGTTCCACCCTCTCTCATATACTTATTTTTTCTCATATGTGCTCACTCCCTACATTGCGACTGAACTTATCGCAGAGGATCTCAAGTGCAACCTCAAGGATGTGTATCTCAAGAGTGGGCCTGTTGGCTCCATTCTCTTTCAAGACACTGACGGAGACGATGAACTGGATTTGATCTGCCACGACAATATTGTGCAACACTGTCAATGACAAAAGGCCAACAACACAAAAACTGCCACAGCAGCATTTCCCAAGACCGATCAGGTCAAATCAATCATCGTATTATATTTTGTGACCAACTAATGACCCAACACAGCCTACATTATCAGGATCACAGCCACGGCCCCTTCAAGTTCCGAGACACCTTGATTGAGTCATGAACGTCGAAACTGTTGCAGATATGGTTCCTCAAGGCAGTCAGGTATGAGAACTGACCACCAGAGGATGCACTAACTTGAATGTATGTCAGGATACAACGAACAAGCAAGCTAAGAAATGGGAAGCTAAGTGTGGTAAAAGAAACATGACTCAGTTTCAGTATTAACGAACATAGCGTACAACCATAACCAATCCTGTTGACCCCAGGTTGGAAATAAGGAGCATCAGACTCGGGCCCGCTTGAAAGTCCAACCAGAAACATAGAACAGACACACTTAGCAGTTCATTTGGATGCTCCTTTTAGATGTGGCTCATTCTTTTAGTTGTTTCACAGAGTACTACTTCTGTGATTCACATGCTATCATAATTTGTGTACATTCATGAGTCTAACACACTAGAATCATCCAAAGCTAATGTACATATGGGCAGTCGTGATTACCGGTCCCCTTGGATGACACAGATTGATGAAATCAGCATGGAAGGAGTTGAACAATAAGATACGCTTTGGAACAGTGTAGAAGAGTACACTGAAAATTAGTGGAATGTCACTGAGCTCCAGTAGTGAAAAAAGGCAATTAGTGAAGATTCTCGTCATTGATCAGAAGTGGACTTCATTGATTTCTACTGAAAACAACACCAGTTACCAATGAATCATTCACTTGCTGCCATGGTATTTACTTCCCACAGTGTTGTGAATCAGGGATTGAATGATCTGGGGGGCTGAGCGTTTCCGTAGCGCAAGCAGTAGGATATCAGGAGGCCCATCAGGAAGAACTGTGTATTGTGATTACAAGTTACAATAAATTCTTTGCATTTAAGTAAACTACAGGTTGGCCTCTGGTGACTATAGGTCATAGGGCCATGGACCTGAAAAAATGAAAAACATGAGTACCACATCCACTCGCCGGCAGTGTAAGATTTGTGAGTGACCTACCCGGAAGTTAGTCCGCTCATCCAAGTCTTGGCCTCTTTGCAACGTGGATGGGCATCTCATCCTTGAGACTGGGATGCACTGTCTCTGCCTTGCTTGCAGCATCAAGAATTTTGATGACCCACTGACAGTCTTCAAGTTGTCCAGAGTACAAAGCATGGATAAGCTGAGGTAGTAGAGTATCCCAATGGGACCCAGACACAACATCATTAGCACCTTTGCACACTAGCAATTTGATCATCTGGGGACTGCAGCGTCGCCATCGCATGATTGGTAGGATATTAGCAGGAAATGGGACATGGCAAGAGAGTAGATGTTCCACCACCAAAGTGTATCCATCTTCAATGGTGGCTTCCAGAACTGATTTGCCCTCAGAATTGCAGGCAGTGGGATTGCAGCCAGTGACGATCAAAATCCTCACCAAGTCCAAACATCTGGATTCCCTGTAATCTTTGTGCAAGTCATACTCCTCGTCCTTGTCCTCCGAGTCATCCTTGTCCTCATACTCCCTGTGTTCTGTGATGGCGAGATGAAGCATGGTGTTCCCATCGGACGTGGTGGAATGCACATCAGCACCTTTGCGAATCAGGCATTTAACCATCTGGATGGTTGAGTGTCGCCATAGTGTGATCAGTAGGATGTCGGGAGGAAATGGTGTTGAGAATGTAGATTGTAGACATAGTGACTCTCAGAAATGAAGTCATGTGATCAGTCACATGATCTCTCTACAAAGTAAGTCACGTGACATATCACGTGACAACTCACATGCTACATTTACAACCATGTGATCTATAGCCTAGACCATAGTCTAGATTGCTTACACTATCCATGATGTCACTATGGCGCAATACTGACGTCATATTGCATCTTACTATAGTTATTTATGCTATTGGTTCTCTATACTTAGATTAACCTGCCCTATA
>JBBPQT010000599.1:0-13314 GCA_038092715.1 Boletus smithii | reverse complement strand
CCGGTGAGTTTCCAAGTGACATATTTACGGCTACGCTTATACTCCGGTTCCTGAATAGGACTTGAACTATGTTATATTTGCCACTACCTAGCGCGTGGGCACTAATCCAAACGGGGCCACGCTACAGCGCTAGAAGTAATACGGACACCACTCAAATAAGTTTAGTAACTTATCGTTTGGTGGACTGAGCTATATCCGGGGCTGCACTAACTACTTCAGGGAGCTCCTCTGCAAAGGATCCGATCTGATCCATCGCCACCGGTTCCATCCAAGGTCGACGTGCCTCACCCGGTATGTTAAAATCGCGCCGCAATAGCGACCGAGTATGTGTCACACAGCGTGATAAATTCTTTGCTCATCGAGTCCTGTCAGGTGTGATCCTATACCATCGTGGGGTCAATATTTGACGTGTCATGACTGACACAGGGCGCCCATAATTCAAGTTTTTTTGTGTCGTGCCGTTGCATCAAATTCCAATCTTAACGGCAGGGCTCTGGCATAAATACGGTCCAGGTATCTCTTCATGTATCATCCGCCTATCTCCCATCGAATCCGCTATGTTATCGTCTGCCCTCGTCTTTCTCTCAATCTTTGCCACTGCTGCGCAGGCAGGCAAGAGGGGCCTCTGCTGGCCTTGGTGTAAGGACGTAACAAATGTCTATCCAGCTCGTGATTGACCTCTTCTCCCTTCTACAGTTGACGGATCTCTGTGCGATAATTTCTTGGACTACAGTGTCCCTCCTTCTGACTGATTAGTTCAGTAACCCTGGTGTGTTCAACAACGGCGACGGTCAAGTGGTCGCCATGTATGTTGTTTCCACTTTCGCAGCTCAATCACTCATTCGATTTTTACCCCTAGTTATGACTATGAGACCTATGCGCCACCCTCGACCAACGGCAACGGTGGTCTTGGTTTCATCGGCATGCAACGTTGCCTCGACTGCAGTTCTAGTCCTATCGCCGATCTCTATTCTCGCTGGCAAGCCCAAGGTTGGGCAAGTATGTCTTTTCATCAATCCTTCTGTGCTATGTAATCTCAAGATTTCCGGTCCTGTGTAGCCGTGTTCAGCTTGAACGAACCGGATATCAACGGCATTACTCCTAGCCAGGCCGCTTCTTGGTACATCCAGTACATCAACCCTCTGGTAAGATACTTGTGACAAGATTCACGAGAGCATCCACTGATAGGAAACGGAACAGGCCATCAAGAAGGCTCTTCCCGCCGTCACTTCGAGCGTGACATCTGGTCAAGGCTTGAGCTGGCTCTCTGAGATGATCACCGCCTGTGCTGGCAAATGTTACTTCGACTACATTAATCTGGTAGGTTGAAAATCCAAGTTTTCTCTATATGAGTAGCTCATTGTACTGTGTTTCGTTCTCGGTAGCACTGGTACGGGTGGGTGAAAGGCTAGTTTTCTACCTACCTCTACGACTAATCATGCATCTTTAGAACTTCATTTGCAGAATTCCAGAGTTACGTCGAGTCTGCACACGCACAGTTCCCTGTAAGCCCCCCTGGCTGACATTCGCGTGCATGACCTGACTTGCTGCCACAAGAACTACCAGTTGGTCGTAACTGAGTTCGCCCTCCAGAACCCCGCTGGTGGTCAAGCTGCCCAGTCAGTTCACTCTATTTCATACACGTGTCACCATTCCTGACACGGTTTTCAAGGGTCGCCTTCTTCCAGCAGGCCTTTACCTTTCTCGACAGCGCATCTTATGTGCAACTTTACTTCCCATTCGTGGCCACCTCTCCCGCCCTGTTCCAGGCAAACGACGCCTCGGGAGCAGCTGGCATTGGGACTGGATCATGCCTATACAATAACGACGGATCTCCATCAGCCGTCGGCAATTTGATGTACTAGTAACCGTAGGAGTGTGTGTGTGTTTTCTTGTAACTCCGGGAGGTGAAATAAACCAGTGAGGCTACTTGTGGCAGTGTTAAGACACCCCGATATTCAACCATTATTCATTCGGGCGGAAAAGTCCAAAACGTGGTCATTTTAGAGAGTTGATGTGTCTAATACCTCCGCTTACTTAATGGGCCCTTGTTCGGTAGTTAGCGGCTCGTCATTCCAAGGGGTGCATTGCCACCGGCTAGGACCGAAGGCCAAATGTCAAGATCCGACAGGGTCATGTAATTAATTTACACACTCAGATTCAACTCCGCTTGCGTTTTCTTGAAGCTGCAGCTGCGTGCCGAGGCGGCAACTCCTGAAATGACCTGTGCCGCCCGCACCCCCTTGAAGGGGTTGGTCACGTTGCCAGGTAGCTGCGCCCTTATCTCTTCCACTCCACTCCACTGCCATGCGATCTCTGTCCTTTATCTCTAACCATCACCATCTGCACAGTGATGACCATGAACAAGGGCCGTTTTTCTCAATTCAATGAGGTACGTTTCCATGGCAATTCGAAACCCGACGGGGTCGGTCGACATGATGTGTGTACCTGTTTCTAATCGAGTTGCGACAGGATGCATATCGTCTCCCGGAAGGGATGCGAAGGGTCGCCTATGACGCAGATACCCAGCGTTACGCCTTCCGCGATCGCTCTGGTCAACTCTACCAGAGCGCACCTGGCGAAGAATACGGCGTTCTCAAGCCTGTCGCCGCGCCTCTCCCGCATCGTCGCAACGTCACCATCACAGGCACGCGCATTCTTTCCGCATCGGCTTTTAAAATGGATTTTTGACAGCCCGTTTACTTACAGAAATCCCTGACCCTGCGCTGAGAGAGTGGTCCAAATCCCAAAAGTCGACCAAAACGTTCGACGATATTCTCCCGTCGGGTTACATCACTGCTGCACAGTCGGGTGTGGAGTCACCCACGAGCGTTATCTCTTCGAGCGAGCAGCTCGTTCAAGCGGCGATGCCCAAGGTACGGGACTTCGTCGAGATCGTCCAGCGCCGTACAACGATGAGAAGACCTGCGGGTGGGATTTCGCGCAGCGGGTCTCTCATGGATGAGAAGAGGAGGTTGCTGGAGGATAGCTCGTGGGAGATTGTTCGAAAGGACGATGTGACGGATAGTCGGCTCGCGCGTTCCAAGTCGGAGATGCGGCCATCGAGGTACTATTCACGCAAGTGAGCAAGCCAAAGGTCCTAAGGGGACCTCATGGCCTGGGAACATGTACATGTACTACTGATACCATCAGACTGCATTGTCGAGCTGTACAGATAGGATAATGCATGCCTTGCAAATGTCTCGCAGACTCCTCTTTCTTTCGTTGTTGGTTGATGCATCATATTATGGGCCTTCTCTTACTGCCGGGCCGCCGCCACCGGATTGGGTGGTGGTGCTGACCGTCGGCTACCATCGGCTACCAGCTGACCGTTTCACTGATCAGGCTCACCTGAACTTATCATCACCTGCATTATCTTACAGGTACAGTGTAAAGATGGAGTCCCAGCGTGGAAGCGGAACAAGGAAAGAACATCGAGACGAAGAGTCTGACTTGAGATCATTCCAACCTTTGGTTGCAGTGGGGTGTCGTGCTACATACTCTGTCCTGCCAAAGGGTGATTCCAAGCAAACAAGCTGAAAACATGAAACCAAAAAAAAGTACATGACATGCACGCTGGCAAGGCAAATGGAAGAAGAAGGAAAAAGAGATCGAAGCGCTCAACATCGGTACCCAATTCCAAGATGCCAACAGGACGGTAAAACGGCAAGACGTGTAGCCATGGTACAATCAATAGATCACCGCGTCCCCGAATCCGTGTCCAGATCCCCATCGTGACCGCGTGTAGTAGGTTTCAAACCAAGTCCAAACAGGGTCGTCCGTTTTTTGCGCGACGGGCTTGGGACCATCGACAAGGGGCGAAGCGGACCCTGAACGGGCGCAAGCTTAGGATCCAGTGCGATGGCTTCTGCCCGGTCCCTCGAGAGAAACTTGACTTTGGCCGCGACACGCTGGGAAAGGGGTTGCTGGGTCGGAGCCGGGGCTGATGTGGCTGTGATTGACGCTTGGGCTTCGGTTAGACCTTGCTCTTGGAGCTGTACTTGATCTATCTCTTGATTGGGGTGGATGGTAAAGGATGGCATCAAGACTATGAACGGCGTGGAAGAGGATTCTGTCGGGCTTGTCGCTGGGATCTCCGAGTGAGAGTGGTGCGAAGGATCCGTGAGAGGTTTCTCCTCGTCAAGCATCTGAATATTGGATGAAGAGAGTAAGTTATCGATGACCAAGAAGCTTGGGACGCACATCAGGTGACTCGCTCAGAGCTGCAGTAGTAGGCCTGTGATTGTGGCCAAGGTTCAGCGTGAGGCGAGCGCCATCTAGGAAAATAGCAACGATAAGCTACGTCATTGCGATCCACTGGATGCGAACGAAATGCGACATACTCATAAACTGGGACACACCGCGGTCGGGGGTGTCTGGAATGTCATCTTCTGACTCACGCTTACGTGACATGACGATCCGGTATAGGATGTAGGAGAATGTATATGCAAGGCAGAGACCGAGGAAGACAAAAAGCGTCACGGGAATGAAGGGCTTGTGACTGGCATTCGCGGGTGCAGGTGTCGAGAGCGCAGAAGACGCGACAGTCGGAGTGGGAACGACTAGGGTGGCTTGGGGCGCCATCGAGAACCAAGTTGGATGTCGACTAAAAGAAAACGATAGAAAGCGACAGATACTGAGAGCGAGAGCGAGGTAGAAAGAAACAACATACCGACCAAGTCTGGGTTAAGTAGGGAAGCGGAGAGGCTGACTCACAGGTGGGTAGTGGGCTGAGTCTCTCGCGGCTGGCCGAGTGGACGATACCGAACCGCCAGCCACTCTGCCTGCTGAAGATTCAACGTTCAACATTCGTAGGAGAAGTTCAAGGGGGCGACAAGTTCCGGTTCGTTGAATGCGATCGACCACCAAGACTAATTGGCACCCAAAGGCGCGAGCGGCCCATCTGCTTCCATGTCGTCGCCCTAGGCGGTCCAAGATAGCCTAAGACTAGTAGAAAGACAGAGAATGTCCTACGTTTGAGCTGTCCCGCCGCGCCGCCACCGTTTGCTAGGTTTGGGAATGACCCTAATATAATCCTCGGTATGCACATAACGTCCTCGTGGCAAAAAGGTCTTTGTGTCCTGATAGGCTGCGCGGCGTCGCCACAACTTAGACTCGACAACGTGTGGCGATGCGGTGGTGATTAATTGATTCATCACCGCACTGCTTTCGAACATAGTTAAAAGGGGGGTTGGTCATAACATACAAGTTTGTCTCTCACCATCATGTCCAAGCCGTTCAACAACTGGCCCAACGATGCCGGGGTACGTTTTATCCCTACTGATATGCGACGTCGCTGACCGCATTATGCTGCAGTTTGACGTCATTCACGAGGAAAGGGAGCCTGTCGAGCTCAATGTCTCTGGAAACATCCCACCCTACGTCTCAGGCATTCTATACCGGACAGGTCCTGGCGGTTACCAAGTAAAAGCTGACAACGGCAAAACCTTTTCCATCGACCACTGGTTCGATGGCTTCTCGCAGAACCACCGGTTCCAGATCATCCAGTCTGAGTCGTCCACACGTGTCATCTACAATTCTCGTCGAAGCACCGACCCACTCATCGAGAACATTCGCAAGACCGGCAAGTTGACTGGTTTCAGCTTTGGCCAGAAGCGTGACCCTTGTGTCAGCTTCTTCAAAAAGGTCATGAGCATGTTCATTCCGGAACAGAAGACGCCTCAGGATCAAATCAATGTTGGTGTCACGCTCTCCGTGAATCCGCCTGGTCTGAAGGACATTGATACGAGCGGGGGGAAGAAAGGAAGTCATGCGTCTGGCATCCAGTCTCTCTGGGCCAAGACAGACTCTGCTCAGGTCCGCGAAATCGACCCTGAAACACTCGAGCCAATGGGCCTTGCCGCACAAACCGACCTCCATCCCGATCTCGTTGGTAGCCTCTCTGCTGCTCACGCCAAGTCAGACCCGGTCACTGGAGACGTCTTTAACTACAATCTTGCTCTTGGCAGAGAGCAGACATACAGAATATTCCGCGTGTCTGCAGCTACAGGAAAGACAGATATCCTGGCGACTATCACAGATGCGTCGGCTGCTTACTTGCACTCCTCGCTCATCACGGAGAATTACTTCATCTTGTGTATTTGGGGTGGTCAGTATGCGTGGGGAGGTGCAAAGATCTTGTGGGAGAAGAACATGCTTGACGCCATTGCTCCATTTGACCCATCGAAAAAAGCGTTGTGGTACGTCATTGACCGCAAGCACGGCAAAGGTGTCGTCGCCAAATACGAATGCGACCCTTTCTTTTGTTTCCACACTATCAATGCCTGGGAAGAACCTTCCTCCTCGGATCCCTCGCAGATCGACATTATCGCCGACCTCTCGATCTACAAGAACCTCGACGTTCTAAAACGCTTTTATTACAACGGCATCAAATCCACTTCTCCTGGCTCGCTCGACTATGCAGGCGAGAAGCGCGGTAGCTGTGAGGTGTTCTTGCGATGCTGGCAGTTACCCGGCGTCAACACCACTATCGACACTCCATCAGAGGCTCGCGAGGCTGTCACCTTGCACACCGCCGAGCATGACCACTCATGCGATCTTCCTGTCATCAATCCCCGTTTCCTCACCAAGCCGTCACGGTACATTTACGGAGTCTCCGACCGCGGGTTGAGCACGTTCTTTGATGGTATCGTCAAGTACGACACGGAGACGCATACGCCGACGTACTGGTCCGTGCAGGGACACAATCCTGGCGAGCCGATATTCGTTGCAAACCCTCAGGGCACCGCAGAGGATGACGGCGTACTTTTGAGCGTCGTGCTCGATGGGTTTACAGAAAAAAGCTATTTGTTGGTATTGGATGCGAAGAGCATGAAGGAGGTGGGCAGAGCGAGTATGGAGTGTGTTGTCGGTTTTGGTTTCCACGGTATCTATTGCCCACAAGTTCTGACAGCTGGGCCTGGTACGGATATCTGAGCAAAAATTTGGAGAATGATGTATGGCGTGCATGATATTGATTCAGTAGCACTATTGTATATTAGGCTAGGGCAGGTATTTACTTAATGTTCTGAAAGCGACAGCCATAGTCCCCGCTTGTATCACTGGTAACCTTTACGCCTCAAAGAGGTCTTTCCGATTGTTCACCTGTGCCCTTTCATATGTGTCTGGCTTCACTAGAGAAATGTCAACGATTCTTCTTGTATTGGACGAGATCAAGGACGTCGATGCTGGTTCCGATGACCAGTTGAGCTGGCATGAATGAGTGATCGCAGTTGCTGTTATCGTCGACATATCTCTGAGTAGTCGTTCTGTGAAGAACGAAATATCAGGCTCACTCCAGTACCTAAAGTTGCTGGCCCAGAAGAAGTTGGATCCTCACCGCTGGGACACTACAGCACTGCGCTCCGCAACGGATAGGGAACCACGGTGCGCCAAGGATGAGGATGGTCTTGTCTTCAAGAGGGATCCTAAAGTGCATCGTCATGGGAGAGGAAAACACTTGGCAGGGTGCCGCAGCCAGCAGCGCGCTCGCTGCGTGTAGTGCGCCCACTGCGGTCGGGTTATCCGTGTTGGTTGCGGCCGATCTCAGGCTGCGCTTGAAACGGGAGACCCATGACCAGTTGGCACGAGCAGACGGTGGAGCCTTTTGCAGGTTGCTTTTCAAGGCGGCCATTGTCTTGCGTTGGCGGAGGATGACACTGATAGCTAGAGTGGCCATCATGACTAACAAGAGTCCCAGGACGACCATTGCAGGGATGGAAACTTGATGCATCTGATGGGTGGGTGGTTTGGGCGACGACATGGGCGATGGCGCTGTGACGACTGTGCTTTGAGTTGGTGCCATAGCAAAGCGATGAACGGGGGCTGCTAATCATAGGCTGCGGGTCGCGAGATGCACAGTGCTGTGCAGGGAGGCTGACGGGTGAGTAACTCGTGTACGATAGTAAAATGACAGACCCGACATCGTGTTCAAACGGTCTTTTGAGTCAAGAAACATTATTTCGATGAACATCGACTTTGGCGATCTACCCGATTATGGCAGGTGCAGTGATTGGCAAAGGAAGCGTCGCAGGCTGTGTCCCATCAAAATTGCGGCCCACCGCAGTGAGAAAACATCGGTCTGACCTGTACATTTATGTGTGGTCGGACATGTCAATTTACCGCATAACTTGAGAACAAGGACTGCGACTTGGTGAGTACTGCGAGGACAGCCAACGCTGCAGCCACGGCCAAGACCGGGATGTTTGTTTTTTCTTGTTTTGGATTCACTGCGGCAAACTGGGTTCGAAAGCTGAAATACTCCGCCTTGATCAGCCTCATCTCCTTCCATCTTTCGTCCACTCTGCTCATCCTACCTCACGAATAATCTCCAATGGAAGACGAAGTCGCTGCCCTCGTAAGTCGTTCTTCGTCGATGTCGACAACGCCCTCATCCCTCGTCGCCTCTCAGGTCATTGACAATGGTTCCGGCATGTGCAAGGCTGGTTGTAAGTGTTCTCTAATCTTTGCCAAAATACCCGCTCATCTCCTTCTCTAGTCGCTGGTACACGATCAGTTCTACCGTAGTTTCCTTTGCGTCTGACTTGCTTGGTTCCAGGTGACGATGCCCCCCGTGCCGTGTTCCCGTAAGTGGTAAAGGGTTTCGCATTGGTAATATCTAATACAAAGTCGACAGCTCTATCGTCGGTCGTCCCCGTCACCAAGGTGTGATGGTTGGTATGGGCCAGAAGGACTCTTATGTCGGGTATGTTCTAACACCTAACTTGTCCCTTCACTTGCTCATCTGCGTTTTTCAGCGACGAAGCCCAGTCGAAGCGTGGTATCCTCACTTTGAAGTACCCGATTGAGCACGGTATCGTAACGAACTGGGACGACATGGAAAAGATCTGGCACCACACTTTCTACAACGAGCTCCGTGTCGCTCCAGAGGAGCACCCCGTTCTGCTCACGGAGGCTCCCCTTAACCCTAAGGCTAACCGTGAAAAGATGACTCAGATCATGTTCGAAACATTCAACGCCCCTGCTTTCTATGTCGCCATCCAAGCCGTCTTGTCACTATATGCTTCGGGTCGTACAACTGGTATCGTCATGGACTCTGGTGATGGTGTCACCCACACTGTCCCCATTTACGAGGGTTTCGCTCTTCCTCACGCCATTCTCCGTCTCGACCTTGCCGGCCGTGATTTGACCGACTACTTGATCAAGAACCTGATTGAACGTGGCTATTCTTTCACGACGACCGCTGAACGTGAAATTGTCCGTGACATCAAGGAGAAGCTTTGCTACGTTGCCCTCGACTTCGAGCAAGAGCTCCAGACCGCTGCTCAATCTTCTGCTCTTGAGAAGAGTTATGAACTTCCTGATGGTCAAGTCATTACCATCGGCAATGAGCGGTCCGTAATCTGTCTTTTAAATGGAAATACTATCATTAAGTCTTTGGTCTTCTAGATTCCGTGCACCGGAGGCTCTCTTCCAGCCAGCCTTCCTTGGTCTTGAGGCCGCTGGTATTCATGAGACCACGTAAGTAGCTGCGAACAGGACAAAACGCTTCCCCGTTTGACCACATTGATTCAGGTACAACTCGATCTTCAAGTGCGATCTCGATATCCGTCGTGACCTGTACGGCAATGTCGTCCTTTCTGGTGGTACTACCATGTTCCCTGGTATCGCGGACCGGATGCAGAAGGAATTGACGTCGCTCTCACCCTCGAGCATGAAGGTGTGTTGTGTAGACGGAGGGTTGAATTATCTGTTGTCTCATTCCCTTTTACAGGTCAAGATTGTCGCACCACCCGAACGGAAATACTCGGTCTGGATTGGTGGTTCTATCCTTGCCTCCCTTAGCACCTTCCAGAATTTGTGGTGCTCCAAGCAGGAGTATGATGAGTCTGGTCCTGGTATCGTTCACCGCAGTACGTGTCTTCCAATACCTCCTAATTACATCTCTCACCGGCCCACTCATTTCTACAGAGTGCTTCTAAATTCGGACGGTTCAGTAGACAAATGAAAACCTGCCCTCCATGTAATAGAATGACATTGCTTTTGTCCTGATCGCCCTTGGCGCGTTGTTACGTGTCTTCCCGTTGATATGTTACGATTGTATTCTTTTCTACCACTTCTGATCAAGATATCTTTGCGTAGTCTGACCATAACTTGGACTGGACTGCATGGATTCCTAGTCCAGTAATTGAGCCTATTTGATGGGGAACACTGCTCGAGGGAGATTCAGATTCCATCGAGAACAACTTTACCATTCGAGACCAACACGCCTAAAACCTGAAGTTCCTAGACAATCGTGCGCTGATCCAGGTGTGGATATCTCTTCCCACCTCTGAGAACACGTTCAATTTGGAGACGTTACACACTTTTGACCGATAGACTCCAGGCTAGACATTCCCAGGGGGTGGTGCCGCCCAGCGAGTATCCAGGTGTCATTAACATATGTATTCCTGAACCTGGAGTATGCTGCAAAGCTGTTTCACCGTCGCGGTCTCCAAAGCTTTTGTTCAACAACGTGAAGAGGGCCATACATGCCCAGATATCAGTAGTGCGACATGGCACCTACAACTCGATTTTAGCGCAGGAACGACCTTTGTCTTCCAATGACAGCTTTCAAATAGACTCTGGTAGAGGTATTTTCTGAGGTTGCATACCGACTTTGCAAATATGGACGAGTAGTAGCAGTGACTGCTACTTCTGCTTCAAGACAGGCGGTGAAATAAATACCAAGGCACATTGTTATGCTTACCGGTTGGAGATGTTCGTCTGTAAATTTGTCTGTGCCAACTCGGAAACTGAGGGAGTGACAGACTTGTCATTGGGTGAACTAGTAGCAAGTCCGAAAAACCACCGCACGCCAAAACTGTCACTTTGCCTCTCACTCGACTTGTAAATCTGCAAGCCTGCCACAGAAGAAACTCTGATTCTGATATTTTGTGTCTGTAGAATGTGAACTGCGATCGCCTCGCTATTTCAAGTTGCCAAAGGTTCGTTCCCCGCCGATTACGGGTCTCTCAGATCTTGGCCACTTGATATGTCGATCGCCAGGGCGCCCGGTGTAGTTGAAAACTTGGTACATTGGCACCAACGGTTTCAACCGCCAGTCGACGCTACACCTCAAATCTCTTGTCGACGCCTTGGCAGGCTGGGCACATCGCCCGAGGTTGACCCTCAAGCTCGAAATAAACGGTCTTGCGAGCAGGTGTCGAGTCGTAGCCCAAGATGCAGATGCATATATAACTATACAGACCGTCCGCGGTCAGTCGTGCTTCATCATACAGCAGGCGAAGGCTTGAAGTGGTAATTCGGGACCTCACCAACTTTATGACGATATTCGAGACTGGACTTTGAATGGTCATCCACCCGACCAGCTATCCCAATGGACTTCGCAACGTCGGTGCCGATCGTAGATTTCGGCTGTTCACCGTTTCCTTGGACTGCACCTCCAGTTGGCATGTTTAATTCAACTTAAGACGAGTGTTACGATAAGTTCTGATCCGATACTCTCCCTTAGGGAACTTGCGATGGGTTGCACCACAGCCTCCTGCGAATGTATCCGGAGTGCAACAAGCTACTCAGCAGCCCAATGACTCATATGTGCTACCAGCCGCTGGAAGGGAAATCGTTGACGAGCCCGTTCACCACTCGCTCTTGGGTGGCCAAACGCGCTGTCAGCCAATCAGAGGACTGTTTGTTCCTCAAGTATGTATCTTCCTTCTGTCCAGACACACGTATTAATTAGTTGTCGTCCTGCCCTGACAGCGCATACACATTAGGTGAGACGGTTACTCTTGTTACCTCTGGTGGCCTACCTGTCGTAGTTTGGATTCACGAAGGAGGGTATGTATGGTTTGGGGTATTCTGAAGAGCTAAATCTCAGTCTTCGTGTCCCCAGATACATCAGTGGAGCGTGGAGCAGCAAGTTGGTTCGATGGTGCTGATCTGATCATGGATTCTAATCGCGAGGTCCATTTCGCTGCATCTTTGATGTCTTCTTAGGTGCACCGAACATTTACGCCAGCACAACGGATGACACGTTGTTCCAGCGATGCCTGTAAGTCCCATCTTCCATATATGCGTGTGTTATTTTGAAGTGACTCCTCGGAAATGGCGCAGATAGTGACTTAGCGTTGCGCAGAATACAACTCAGTGTGGGGATGCGAGAGACAGACTGGATTTCAGGTCCTAGTAACTGGATGGTTTGGAGTCATCTGTGACCTTTGAAAAATAACTACAATGAGTGAATCACAGCTGAATTTGGCTGGTCACTGAGGTGCTTTCGTGTGGGGAACGGCAGGTTCCTTGTTGAATGTCCGACACTGACTATTACCAGAAACCGAATGAGGCAAAGTAGAGTCTCTGTCTATCCTGTCCATTATCTCCTTGGATCTCGGGCTTACCCCCCTCTACATCGTGGAAGGTGAGTTGTAACCCATTTGTGTAAACCCTTGGCGTCTGACTTATGTAGTGACTTTCAAAGTTTTGAATTCCACGCTTCCGAGTCGTTGGCAGTATGTCCCTCGGAGTCCGACAACTGGCAATCACAGCAGATGGTAAGTTGTAACAACGCCTCCGTAGCACGACAGCGCTGGGTTCCCAGTTTTGATGGATTATCGATTCCTGCAATGTCCACGGGCCCATTTTACAGGTACACCCATCCCCAGGACTTTACGCATATTGGTTATGAACAATGCAGAGTACAGCCAGATGACTGGACCGAATGTGGTACACCCCCGGAGTGATGACATGCCGATCCAGCAATGCCGGTAAGTTTCATGATTTCATACTTTATTTTCGATGAGGAAACTGGGCAGAAATTGTACAGACACAGGCCAGTTGTTTCCCTACACGCAGCTCAGTAGGGTGTCTGAGAGAGATCTGATGAGATTCATCTCGGAGCCCACGGGCTGCGGGGTATCGGAACCATCTGTTTCAAGAAGCATTTGTACATTGACCACATTCTCTGGAGTTCTGGGATTCAGACGTCCCACTTCGGTGGCAATCTAATGCATCTGATGGCTGCGAGCCTGATGTCCTTCCATACACATCACGGTAATGGTTCCTCTTCTCAAGAATCTCACCGGCGTCATGCCATCCGAATATTCGTTTTCGGTGGTGAAAGCGAGAAGCCTCCGCATCAGATTCGGCAGTTGGCATCTCCGGCGACCATCTCATATCATCGCAAGTATTGTTCTCCTCCCAGAGTTCCGTTCAAGGGAAGTCGCCGAAGGCCTTGCATGTCGTAAATACGAAGCTTAACCCCGTCCACTCTGATGTGCCGCATCTCCAGTGACTATTAAGGCAGGATTTCGAGATGCTCCTTCCAGATGATATAAAGGCCAGTTCCGACTCGAA
>JBBPQT010000598.1:0-13337 GCA_038092715.1 Boletus smithii | reverse complement strand
ATATGCTGTCGAAGAACTCGGGATCCAGTTCCTGGTCGGCTTTGAGATCGAGTTTACTCTTGTTAAATCAACTAACCCACTCATCCCCGTGAATGACTATCAATGGTCCACCACCCTTGCTGTTACCACCGGAACTGTTGAAGCGCAAGTACTCGAGGAAATCGCAGATGCCATTCAAGACGACGGCATTGAGCTCCAGATGTATCATGCAGAGGCCGCGCCAGGACAGGTTCGTCCATTAATCTATTCCTCCACGTTTACTCGAGCCACCATTCCTATTCCAGTATGAAGTTGTCACTGGCCCTTTGTCTCCACTCGAAGCTGTGGATGCGTTGGTCCACACTCGCGAGACCATCTACAACATTGCAAGTAAGCATGGTCTAAGAGCAACATTGGCCCCTAGGTTGGCCCTTGATAGTTGTCAGTAATCGCATCTTCTGTGTTTCCCGTCGATGTTCTGATCGCGAAAATGCTGCGACAGGCGGAAGTGGCGCTCATATGCATGTCTCCGTACGCGGGGAGACGCCAGGCACATCCGCTTCCGAGTTCCTGACCCCCGTCGAATCTGCCTTCCTTGCTGGTCTCATGAACTACCTCCCATCTGTGATCGCACTGACACTTCCCCTCTCCGCTTCCTATGCCCGAATGGCGGATGGGATATGGTCGGGAGGCACGTGGGTCTGTTGGGGGGTCGACAACCGCGAGGTACCCGTCCGGCTCACGAAAGCGACCACGCCTTCCTCGCGGAACTTTGAGATCAGGCCCATCGACGGAACGTCTAATCCGTACCTGGCTGTCGCAGGTGTCTTGGCGTGTGGTATACTCGGCGTCAGAGATAACCTCGCGCTCGCGGTCAAGAATTGCGACGTGCCCCGGACGGTTGCCGAAATGACAGTCGCAGAGAGGGAGGCGCTGGGTATCACGAAGCGTTTTCCTTTGAATATTGGGGAGGCGAGGCGGTACTTGGTCGCCGACGATGCTATCAAGGACGTTCTTGGTGTCGAACTCGTAGAACACTATTTAAAGATCAACGAGGTAAGTCATACATGGCGTTGATTCTGATGATCGTGCTGTTGGTTGCTGATCTGTATCGACAACTTAGATGCTTGGGAAAGTAATCGATCGTCACGACGGGGAATCGGAATCCCAAGCTGTTGCACGTCTTGTCGAGAATTATTGAGCATGGTATCGGAAAAATTGCATTCAAACTTGAAGCTTGATGGTGTATTACAATATTGGGAGTTTACATAGAACCTTCTGTCAAGTTGGCCTCGCAGTTGAATTTGTAGAGTACTTCCGTGATCGTGTCTGTTGAATAGGGCGATAAGATAGATTGGAGAATAATTGAAATTACAATAACGACCCGGGCATCATGCCATCAGCCTCCCCCCCCACCACATCCACCGCCACCACATCCGCCGCCGCCACATCCACCACCACCTCCGCAGGTACTGCCTCCGCCTCCGCAAGTGCTACCCCCTCCTCCGCATGCGCCACCCCCTCCACCCACGCTTGCACATGCCGGACCCGCACATGCTGCCATACAACCTCCGACGCCCTAGACGCATATACGCACAGACGCGTCAACAAATCTCGCCATGTAAAAAAAAAAAAGCAAGAAATCTCACCGTCGCACACGCCCCGTTCTCGACGACAAACGGCCCAGTGACGCAAGACGCAACCCCAGTCCACATCGGGACAGGGTAAAAGAACGCGAGCGCGTGCGTCTGCGTCTGACTACGATCGTACCGCAACCCAGCGGACGCCCCCTTTTCCTTCTCCTTCTCCATGGTTTTGGCGTCGAGCGCCTGTCGGCGGCGTCGTCGCTCGGCCTTTTGTCGTCGCCGCTCGCGTGCGCGCTCGGATGCCTTCCGGTTGTGCATCGGATAGACGGCGTTGTGGTCACTGGGGTGTGTGCTCGCCGCTGCGTCAGATAGTGGCTGAAGGACGTCCAATTCATTCGTAGTGCGATGTCGATGCAGAGACAAGGCGTGTCGCAACCGCTGGCCCAAGGTCGTGCCAGGGATAGGACAGCCGCAGTAAGTGTATGGGAGACCGTATCGATCCTGATCGGTCAAGTCATGTCATACGGTTAGGAACGTCTCTTTTTATTATTATCAAGTGGGTATGTACGCACGGTCCAAGCGCGGCATGTAATGTCGAAGCCTGTGGCGAGATGATCTTCGTCGACTTTATCATCGCTGACAGAAACGGTGCATTCAAACACCACCACCACCACGTAACTCAGAAAAAAAGCACTCACTGGTCGACGTATCGGCCCACGACGAGTTTGCAGTCGGTATGATAATGACTCGCCCTGAGTTGGTGCGTATGCCACGCAAGATCAATGTCAAGCGTCGGAACGAAGAAGGACCCGGGAGCATCAGCCATGAGTCCCAAAAAACTGGGGAAAAAAATTTGGTTGAAAATATGTATGCAGTCGAAAGCCGTCAACGTACGCATGGTATCTTGCAACACAGTGTTGTAAGACGACCATCTCCCCTTCTTCAGCGAAGAAGTCAGGATCCGTCCAGCCGAGATCAGCCATCTTGCGCACGAATGAAGCCTGCCGCAGGACCTAGAACAGCCGTCGGTTAAGCAGGGCCACGATAACGAAGGAAGCAGTAAATGTTGAAACTGACGGCGCCTACAAGTTCGACCGAGAATGGTCGGTCATCTGTGTATGCACTCAGGACTCTCCTTCCTCTATTGAAAAGGGTTAGAAAGGTACTGCGGTCGATTGTCATCTAGGCATACATTTTGCGCTGAACTTGTCCGCTTAAGATCCTGGCCAGAAGTGCGGGATCAAAATTTAACTTCTTCATGACTTCCTGTGCGGTGAGTGTATCTGACACGGGGAGTTTAGCAGCCGCCATGACACGTTTCTTGATCAGCGTAGCACGACCAGTATCATTCTGGTCGTACGGCGTATGCAGGGTTCCACTGTCGAAACTTGAATCACCGCAAAGCAGTATGCTACAGGCGAGCGAGCGTACGGGAGGAATCCAGCGATCTTCACGATATCATTTGCAAACTTGTAAAGACCCAACAGGTCCTTCTTGATTGTCTTTCCACAAGACGTGCAGCTGACGACGAAGTTACTCTGCGCATACCCCGAACCCATCGGACCAAGGAATGCTATGTAGTCGTCAGGTACCTCTCAAAGCAGCAGGAAACCCAGCGATACGTACGCACGACCATCCGTTGCTCACAGCATGGGCATTGGATCTCTTTGTGTGATAAAACTGTAGCTGCATCCAAAGGGTCATATAGTGTGTCTGTATGGTGCTCCCAGTTGTGGACTCGATCGGGGTGGGGCGATTTGGTGACGAGGAGATCAGGAGATTCCTGCAACACCCTTCAGCGAGAGGTATGTAATCGGTCGGGTGAATCCACATACGATGTTATCGACAAGATACGCCGTCAGGGCTGGCAAGTGACGTAGTGCCAACATATGCTCCGTATCATCTGCGTACCATCTATCAAGAGGTCATTCACGATGGACGATAGACATGCATGGAAACCTCTTACATTGGATTGAGAAGATAGGCATGCCACACCATGAGCACGTCGATCGGAGGAAGAGCCAACTCAAGGTTCACGGAGCACCAATCGCCGAGACCACGGCACCAGCGATCAAACCTCGAGAAAAAAAATTGAGCCCCCGAGGTTCGAAAGATGCAATATATATATATATCTGAAAACGAACCTCTCGACTGCGATGTTCACGAACCAACCCCAACGTTTCTCTGGATCCATTGCACGAACGTCATCCGGAAACCGTGGGACGTCGTCGGATTCTACGATCACCCGGAGATTGTGAAATGCATGCAACATGGAGAGGTGTCCTCTGAGTTGTTGGGGCTGAATGAGCAAATCAACACTGCGGAGACCAATGGTGAATGTCTCGGGAAGCGAGTACTGTGGTGGAGACGCTTGTACATCGGTGTAAGAGGGTGGAGCGTCGCCTGCCAGTGACATGAGATGCTACTAGTAGGAACTGGGATGATATAAAAAAATTGTGGGATGATTCGGATGAAGCGTCCATCGCGACAAGGGGTTTAAGTAACTGATAGGTTGCTGATAGGCGACTCCCAGTTTCTGCTTTGGATGGGTTTCTCAGGGTTGACGTTTCATGTCCTGTGCAAGCTATGTACTAGTAGCATAGCCTGCTAGGAACATATCCATATCCTCGAACATCATGAAGGGACGTGAAAGAGTCATACAAGTTCAAATCTGTAGAGTAACGTTATCGCTTGACGACTCTCTCAAGGCTTTTGCGAGCCTACGCGAGGGCTCGGAACACCCTTGTACGACAAACTCCCATTTATATGGGTTGGGCAGCGCTTTAAGAGGAATGCTCATGGCGGCCTTGCATTGGTTCGTATTCCCAAACTTGATTTTGTCCCTCATAGGTGCTCACTTCAAAGGCGATGCCCTTCGACAGGACCGTCCGACGGCAATGCGAACCTGCCAAGAAAAGGAACACCTGTAAAGAGATGGCGCACAGGCCGCCGCCGCATCGGGGGCAAAGTCACTCGGTGGATAATTGTGACTCAAGGTACCCGTCGTAAGCACTTTGCTCCCAAATTAAAGGTGCCCGTATCCGCAGTCTGACATGCATCATGTACATATAGCCTAGCTCGACGGACGATTTCTGATCGAGTGTCACAGGACAAGTCCGTATGCTGTCGTTGAACGGCTTCGCGAGACGCCATCCCCTGAGGAGCCGCCGTCCAAGTCCCCTGGGCCGAGCCGAGCCCAATGCATGCATACTCCTTTCCACAAACAGCGCCACGCTAGGAATGGATAGGGCCCCTTGTCTCCATGATCCAGCTATTTGCCAAGGAATTCTCTGACGCCAACGAGGACGTTAACTAAGTCTGCTTTCAGAGGAACTCCCGCCGCCGCCGCCGCCGCCGTTCGGACCTTCCAGACCACCTTGGTCCTTCTCGCTGGCAAGGATGGACAAAGCACTGGGGTGTTGACTTGCATAACGGACCTTCCGTCGAAGCGACGGAGGATCTCGCAACGATCCAGCGTGAACACACAAGCCCTTGACAACTCGTGGACCAGCTATGGGAATCTAAGCCAACAGCCAATGGCAGTGGAAACGCCTGTTTGTTGGTCCCATTGAAGACCAGACCGAGGCTGTTTCAGCGCCATACACTCGCAAGTTGTGATCAAGAGGCGGGGCGGGGGCAGGAATCACAAGACAGTATTCCGAGGGCGCAGTGGTTGTGTCATCTTGCTTGACAACGCTTTCGGGGATCTCATCATTGTGTGGGAACGAACTTACGACGGGTTGGCCCTGTTTAGTTTGTACCCGTGCCACTAGGCAGCAGACCATTGGATGATTTTTCAAGTTCCCGAGAAGACAAGAACCATTACTGTAAGTGACATGTGTCAAGCAAGGTGTTTGCCGGCGGCCTTTCCGAAGTAAGCAGTGTATTCCATCAAAGATCTGTAATATGTATCTATAGTCTGCTCTTTCAGGTGGGAATACAGCAAGGGTATGTACAGTATGGCTGAGCCGTGGTGTACTCGAATTCGTCGGGGGCATTTCATGACCAACGTCGTTCCCCTGGCTAACTAGGGGAACGACGGCGGGACCATGTGCCCGCAAAGTGATTGATGTATTTCTACCACCAGCGCTTGTGCGGGAGTGCAATGGGTGCGAGCAACACTAAATCACCCACGCCTTTGCAAATGCAATTACTCAAGTGTTTGTCAGGTACGGAAGAGCAAGGGGATTGAAAATAAAAGAATAAGAACTAAAACAAAGGAATACAAAGCTTTCTTCGAAATATCACGGCAGGTCTGCGATAATACGCAAGTATATATTGTCCATTAGGCAGTTAAAGTTGGCACGGAAACGGCATTGGCCGTCTTTTCATGTTCACTCTCCTGCGAGATCGATGCGGTGTGCTGGGGTTCGCGATTTCCGCCGACTGCGGTGTTGTGGTTGTACTCATGCCGAGGCATAAGCTCAGCCTCGATCCCCACATAGTCGTAGGCGAACTCGCCCATCTCGGCATCGTCGACACCGATAATCTCAGTCTCCTCATCGCAACGGAGACGGAGGAAAGGAATATAGTGCATGACCCACAAGATGATGGTCTGCGAAAAAAAAAACCGGTCAAACTATTTGACACATGCGGTGCGCGGGGAGCCGACTCACGGTCATGACAAAGGAGTAGGAAAGGCCGGATACCGAGTCCGCCAATTGGATTCCAAGTTGTCTGTAGTTGTGATCAAGCCAACCCCCAGAAATCACCGTGACGCCATCAGCACCCGCGATACTTGATTGAGCGAAAAGTCCAGTTAGTATGTTGCCGACTATCCCACCGATGGCGTGCGAGGCGAAGATCTATGATTTCATTCAGTAAGCACCAAGTTAGATGGATTGGCCGAGGACCCACGTCAAGAGTGTCGTCGTATTTGAAGAGGAACTTCAATTGGGTAGCGAAGTTGCATACTGTGCCAGCCATAAAGCCGAAGAGCACCGCGGCTGGGGAACCAACAAATCCAGAACCAGGGGTAATGGCAACGAGACCAGCGATGGCACCGGAGCAAAAGCCAACGGCAGACCACTTGCGTTCTAAGCGCCAATCCTGCGAAGCCTCGTTAGGAAGATACAACTCGATTCTCCCCGAAAGACTCACCCAGAGCATCCAGGTCAAACCGCCAACGCTAGCGGCCAAGTTGGTGACAATGCAAGCCTCTGTAGCACGGTAGTTGGCGGACAAAGCTGAACCGCCGTTGAATCCAAACCAGCCGAACCAGAGGAAAACTGTGCCCAGGATAACGTAGGTGGTGTTGTGAGGCTTGTAAGCAAGGCGCTCCGTGCCGTAACCACGACGCTTCCCAAGATAAAGCGAGATGGCGAGCGCTGCAGTGCCAGAAGAGATATGGACCGGAGTGCCGCCAGCGAAGTCGAGGCCGCCCAAGACGTAGGACCAACCGTGGGGATTCCATGTCCAGCATGCAATGGGGTCATACACCAATGTCGACCAGACGAACACGAACACGAGGAGCGGCCCTAGACGGCTTCGTTCCGCGACTGCGCCGATGGCGATCATTGGGCTATGCGATACTGGTGTAAGCGAATAGTACATCTTAGAGGGGTGGGAGAACGGCCTACGTAATAGCAGCAAACATGAGCTGGAAAACACAAAAGACGATGGCGGGTACGCGTTGACCGCCAGCAGACGGCTGGTCAAACACATTCATGAGGGCAAAGTGGTCTGTGAACAAGTGAGACCTGGGTTCACACCGACTATGAAAGACTCTTACCCAGGTTGCCAATATATGGCCCAGCGGTTTCGCTGAACGCCAAGGAGTACCCCCAGAAGAACCACTAGTATCGGGTTAGAACCTGACACTCGTATGAAATCACCTGGCGCACCTGGAACGACACCACTGCCACGGTCATCATGCTAAGATAGATCATGCTGAGAGCACTTTTCCTCCGCAAGAGACCAGAGTAGAAGAAGCCGACGCCCGGTATCATGATCCATACCAAGGCGGTTGAGGCCAATGTCCAAGCAATATCACCGAGATTGTATACGCCAGACAAGGTTGAAGTGGACCATTGCAGGTCTCCCGCTTCGAAGAAAGTCAATGAAGGACTGATTCGAGTGACCCTGGACTCACAGGAATCGTAGGTTACATTCACCATCTTCAGGGAGGCTTCAGCGACCAAATAGCAGAAGCGGCAGAAAGTGTTCCTGGAGGGCGTTGGCGAGAAGATGAAAAAGCGAAGCTGGTGCTGATATACCCCTTGTGTGTGGGATTGTGTACCTTGGCTATTCCCAGCGGGCACGGAATACTTGGCGAGATAAGAGTGGCGCTTACTAAGCAGGAGAGGGGGGGTGTGCTATCCTCCAATGAGCAGCTGCAAAAACATTACATGTCAAAAATCGTGCAAAGCAACACATTGACAGGGACGTACGTTATGATAAAGAATTGAAGCTGTCACTGTCAGCCCGATCTTCATTTCTGTCCGACGGACCACCCGGCCACGGCTCAGTTCGGACGACGGGCATCCTTGAAATCCGGGCGCGACAGGACCAGGTCGGACCACCAGCCAGCTGATGGCCTCCTCACCTTCCACTAAAATTAGTTGGAAGCGCGTTACACAGCCATCCGTGCCCGGTACTAGTATTGATCTCGCTTGCACCCGGTCACCGAGGCGATTCGTTCACAGCAAACAAACGCTCACTTGTTCTTACCAACAATATTCGTCTTGACCGGCTCCCAGACCTTTTTGTGAGACATCCATCCCCACGAGGGCCATTGTATATATATATTCAATACTTTTTTCATGAAGACGGTGAATGGATTTAGACTGCACCCATTGTTACGACGGGAACGCGATTCCCTTACCAGAAAATAGCGCGACACACAGCATCCTACACCGCAATGCTCTAAAAGACGGCCTTGCTGTCAGTAGTCCGGCACTAGTTGATGTAAAGATCCGTGGCTCTGTTGGATTGTGCGCATTTGGTCCCTCGATGAATCGCGAAAGATCAAGCTAGAATGAAAACGGGGATATTGTTTATGTTTGTTTGGCTTTAGCAGAAAAATTAATTCAATTTGGTTAGCTGTGCACAGGTTGGCAGTTGCTCGTCGAATGGCCAGTCGCGTTCTTGTTGGTGCTGCGAGGCGGTACGTGCCCGTCCATGCCTCTCGCCTCACAACATGTTCCGTGTTGGCGAAGCAATTCCATGTTAAACAACCCAGTTCGTCCTTGTTTATCAAGTTCCCCCAAGCCGAGTAATTTATACGTGTAGCTCCACGCGCCAGCGAAGACGGTGACCTCGGTATCCCAGACGAGCCCGCATCACAAATATCACACAAGACATCCGCAAAGTCGCTGTCGAAATACTCGGATGCTCGGGAGCGAAAATTTTACGAACTCCTTCAGTTCGTGCGGGACCGTACTGGCCGGGTGAAAGTCGTCAAGGCGGGCCAGGTCCGTGCCACGGCCTGGCTGCGCCTTTTCCAGCTCGCGAGCAAGCCAGAACACCTCGAGGCCGTTGGAGAGGCATTCCCTCGCTGGAGAGAGTCAGGAAAATCGTTTACCCCGCTCGACAATGAGATGTTCGTTCGTACGTCTATACCCGACGCTCGTCACTCCTTCGTAGACACACTCATCACGTTTCTCTGCTCACTCTAACAGGTCGGTGTGAAGAGCTTGACTGCCCTCTACTTGCTCTCAAAGTTTTCGGAGATCACCCAAAGTATGGTCTCGCGCTTTCATCCTTCTCTGCTGCGCGTACTCTCCTTCATTCTCTGTATCAAAAATACCCTCTGGAAAACGTAATCGCCGCAGTATCGCTCTTCGGTATCAGTAATCTCTCGCCTGTCACCAATGATCTCGCTAGCTGCGCCATGCTCTACGCGGCCTGTCTACAGAGCAAAAATAAACACGCGTCGCTACTTGGGAGAGATATCCGAATAGCCCTTCAGAAGCTTCTGAGAGACACTACACCCTATTCCGAGCCCAAGGAAAAACTCTTACGCGCCCGTTATTCCGTCAAACCTGATCTATGGCTACTGGAGGCGCTCAGGGATATAAAGGAAATTAAGAGAGACCAAGGTCGTGGATCTTGGTGGATAACCGAATGGATTGCTACCGGAGAGGGTCGTGTCCTTCCACCGCTGGCGGAACGCAGGTATCAGGCAAGAGGTGGGAAACATTTCCAAGTGACACCTGCCATGGAGAGTAGTAGTACACCACAACAGTTACACGCATAATTGTCCATATCTTTTGATCATTATGGTCACACATCTCCGATCCGTGAAGTGGAAAATGATCCGTGCGCCAGTTAGCCCATCAGTCAGTGTCAATGACCACGCGGCAACCGCGGAAAGGCAGAGGGTTGAAACGTTGACATACGATTTGTCTTGGCTGTGAGGCACAAGATCCTTTAAATTGCGAGTTAGATTGCCTTATCTTGTTATCTTTAAGATGCGCCGCACGCAGAATAATTGGTATACGAGGAAACAGTGATACATACCTTGCAACTTGAAAGAAAGACAGAATATCATAATTAAAACCTTTTCAGAGAAGTGAGGTTGCTTAGAGGCAGCATAGCTTTAGCCAATAAAAAGCTTGGTCACTCGGCAACACAATGGTTTCCGTTTCCTCGGCTGATCTGAGTCTGGCTCCCACACAATATCCCATCTCATGGCATTTAGACCGTGTTCGAAGCTGAAGCGCGTGACGATGTGTTATATCGGAGACTGAGATGACGGTCTGACGATGCTACTAGTATTAGCCGTGATAGGACCATGTCACAATCGATGACACGCGTTCGAGTCGCTCCGTCGAAATTTCTCTATCGCACCTTGGACACACGATCGACAGGACCCTGGCAGGAGCGGCGATGTAGATATGCACATAATGCACATGGTCATTGCTAAAGTGGTCCGATACACTCGAGATCTCCGAGGAGGAGGAGGAGAAAGGCGTCACGGAAGAGTTTACGGATATACCGTGTGAGTAGACTGGCATAGTACCCGCGCTACAACGTGAGCGTACACCACCACCACCACCACCACCACCACCACCACCACCAAGGTTCACCCGCCTCGCACGTGATTGTTAAGACCGATCGATGTGTAGTAGTCCCACAGCAAAAGCGCCAAACCCCATGCCTCGAGCTCGCCCCGTCGGTACCCAAAGCCTTGGCCGTCGTCGAGGTGAAGTTCACCTTTGGCGCTGCCATCGACATCCAGTGCGATGCAGAGCGTGAAGGGAGTTGGTGCTGGTGTTCCTGAGATCATATGTCCCCTGGGTGCATATGGGCCCAATCGAGAAGTATCATCGTAACCAGCAGGACCTACATGTGGACAACAAGGCAACCAGGGCAACAGGACAAGCCAAGAGCGAGAACACACACGAGAAAGACGCAGACTAGACATGGTAGGGACGACTCGTAGCGAAACAAACCTTGAGAGGCAACGCGCGAAGCCATCCGTCTCCTGTATAAATATGCAGCTCACCCGAAAAACCAAGTTCTCGGAAGCAAACGAATCCAGTTTGAAAGACGCGAACACTAATCGCATCTAAATATACATAGTTGAGTTCGCCTCGCATGGTAATATGAACGATCAAGTCATTATCGGGATCCCATGGCACTTGCCACACATTGAGCCGATGAGAGCCACAATGACGCAAAAGTTCCCGTAGTGTGCAAGGTTTTATTAGTAGCGTGCGTTTAGAAACCAGTTTTGTGTGAGATTGAAAAGTGGCCAGCCAAGTGAGAGCAGATCAGTGTCATCGCGACCAACCTGGAGGATTTCTCAAACGAATGGATAATGAGCGGTAGTAAGAGGTAAACTCCCAAAATCTATCACAACACATACCAGTGACCGAGACCTGTTCGACAAGTCCGGATGGGTGTGGACTCATCAGCCAGTTTGTACATCTGTATTAAGTACATGGATGTGAGCGACGAGGAGAAAGGCTGGGCTGGGACACTCGCCGTGACGTGCATATTGTTGATCATGTACCTCCGAGGATGTAATTCGGCCGAGGGATTTACAGCGGCCATGCCAGGTGGTCATAACATCGTAGATCGTCCGGAATCGCTGATCTTTGCTTGAAATTTATTCTATGATTACGGCGTGGATGGTGAAGACCAATGGGTGGACGCACGATGGGTGGATGTTGCACAAAACGCGTAGCCCTAAAGTCACGAGATAACCCTAACCCGAGAATAGGGGTCGACACGGCACCCGGACGGCCCGCAGTCATTCGTCCCATGACTGCGAAATCTCTCCATGCGTACTAGTACATAAGGACATCCACCTCGCAGTCTGGCCTCACCATTAAACTTATCCATGACCACTCACGCTCTCGCACAGGCCTTCAAAGCCGCCAGGCCCGCTTTCGGGGCATGGATCACCTTACCAGGTGTGATCAACGCCAGGACGGTCGCGCAGTCGAGCCCACACTTGTCGTGGGTCATGATCGACTGCGAACACGGACTCACCTCGCTCCAACCTGGGGCCGCAGAGTCCATCCAGGCAATCACTGGGCTTGGCAACAACGCTCCGAGCGCGCTCGTGCGCATCCCCGCGACGGGCACGAGCACCGGTACCTCGTGGCAGATCAAGTATGCGCTCGACGCCGGTGCGAGAGGCGTTCTCGTGCCGATGGTACGTATCCGCGATTATCAGCACTCGGGTTGAAAAAGAGATCGTGTTCACTTTGCCATCGTTGTTGTCACAGGTCTCTGATGGAGCAAAGGCGAGAGAAGTCGTTTCCGATAGCCGTTTCCCACCAGGCGGCAGACGTGGCTTTGGAAGTCCGTTCACTCAAGGGGTGTGGGGGATCAGCGCTGCAGAGTATCTCACGTCTGCCAATGAACATATCACGATCATGATTCAGATCGAAACGCAAGAGGGAGTCAAGAACGTCGAGGAGATCGCCGCCGTCGATGGCATCGGTCAGATAATGCATCGTGGTATTGAACTTGCCATAGACTGACCCCTTTTTTTTTTGAAAATAGATGTCCTTTTCATTGGCCCTTACGACTTGTCGTTGACGCTCGGTTATCCTCCTCCATCTCCAGACCCCCATCCCGACGTGGAGAAAGTCATTCAACAAATTCTGCAGGTTGCACACAGCAAGGGAAAGAAATGGTATGTCCCGTGATGAACAAGGGCGTGTGCTCGGTGCTCACTATACCTGCAGTGCCATCTATTGCACTTCGGGGGCACAGTCGCTTAAACGCGCTCTGGAGGGTTTCGATATGGTCTGTCGATCATGTTTTCTGTCCGGTATGCAACACAACAAGCTGATGGCATGATGATGCTTTCAGATCAACGTAATTTCGGATTCGGGTGCGATCTCGGAGTCTATCGTTCGTAACTTGACCGAAGCTGGTGGCGGTCAGTCGGATATATAGCCCCTTCGGATATTGAAAATATCAAGTAAGACGGGAAGAAAAGAGAGATGCCATGGAAAATGTAAATGTACAATTAGGAATAAATTTTTGGGACGGCGTCCATCGCTGGTCTGATAAGGGTGCCCATGTCAGAGAGAATACATCTCACATCGACCTGACCAGACCAAGATGTTTGTCCGAGTCGGTACCTCGAGCGAAATAGCTGCCAGTGTCTTGGCTACTGCGTCGAGATTATACTTTATAGTAGAGGCAACCACGGCGAATTTGCCTCTATTCCGAACGTTCGAAAAGAATGTGTTATTTTGGTGGACACAATTGCACGGGCTGTATCGGATCCAGGGGGTATTTTACGTTTTTACTTCAATTGGGACGAGTGCTCTATAGGATGGTGACCGTTCCAGAACCACCCCGGCG